>DWME01001449.1:0-24846 GCA_018244795.1 Parelbella ahira ahira
TCCTGACCTTCAATGTCGCTTTTGGTACTCACAACTTTCAGTTATTAGTATAGGATAAGGAAAACAATGGCATTAATGTGGCTCTGAAAGTGAGATATTTTGAGAAAATAAGAAAAGGCAGATCGTTAATAATTACTGATAAAAAAAAAACAATCGTCAGGTATAATAAGAATTTAATTTGAATGTCGAATTATAAATTAAAGAAAATTATTGATCTGCACACTGGCCAGTATTTGAAATCCGTATATGAGTTATAAAATATTCTTTGTAAACTGTATGTCGTTATGACATTACGAAGTATAAGAAAGTTTTAATTGTCAAAGACAGTTGTTATATTCATGACGTCGAATGTTTTCGTGTTATTTTTCGTATTTCATGCGTTATTAAAATATATATAGGGGGGGTCAGTATTTTTTTCCGTTAATCTTACAAATTATTTCTTTATACACCAATTTTTAACGCTATTTACTTCAATAGTTAGTCTTATGACTAATGCTTATGCATTAAAAACAGTAATAGAATGTTGATGTATGTTCATTATTGCATTCATTATTAAAACTAGATACTTATTAATATGTAACTTGGTTTGTATTTTGAACTGTCCACATACAATAAAGACACGCATTTAGTAGATAATTAATTTTAAAAAAATGTTTATTTTCAATAGCCAATGAACAAGTAAGTCAGAATAAATTACGTAATCAGCCTGTTTCAGTCCACTGCTGGACGTACGCCTCACCTAAGGGTTGGGAATTGCAGAGCTCAGTTTCTTGCGTCGCGTACGCTGCAGTCCGTCGTCGACCAGAGCATTTAACTGTGAACAGAATGTAAAAACAAAATAAAACTGTACAACATTAACGTAATAATCGGTGTACGAAGAATAATTTCATATAATATGAGACACCGAACTGGTCGCTAAATAAACAATTTGTAACTATTTAAGTGAATAATGAAATGAAACGTTTATCAAGAGTCAAATAAGAGCCTAACTGTTTAAAGTATTTGTCCCATTCAAAGCGTCAGACTACAAGCGACTAAAATATATATAGACTCATATAGATGTCACACAAACTTGTCTCGGGAAGATCCAACGACAGACCAATGCAGACAAAACATAGAGTCTCAGTACTCAGTTTCACTATCGGACCAACAGTCTAGTCGAAATTAATAACACACATGTAATTTATCCAGCTAGGTGGAGTAACGATACTCTCACAATCAGAGTGGCTGGCAGCGGTTGGATTCGCAGAGCTGAAGATCAAGCTCAATCCTGTGCTGTTGGAAAAGCCTATGTCCAGCAGTGGACGGGAGTAGGCTGATGATGATGATGTGTAATTTATCAGATGGATTTAGATCCACAACGTAGTTAGAGATATAGCTCGAAATGTATGTTACATGTCTGAAGATGGACACACTCGGCCGTACTGTACATGGGGTGACGTTATGGGGAACGCTACGGGCAGTTGCTGGTGACGGCAAGTCGAGGGTGCGATGGCAGTAAGGATGGTCTATACCAGCAGTTCCCTAAAATACGCTGATGAAGATGATCATGAACGAACGTAGATTACATGAAGAAGTTGTTCCCCAATTAGTTTTTTCAGGAAGGAATCTATGCTTTTTAAATCTGCTATAAATTGAATAAATATTTTGGTCTGCCTATCAATGTGTTCAATAAATATATAACTAATGCTGTAAAATTTCAACCGAACAGCTGTCTAAAGTGTGAATCTTTTCAGCCCGAGAAAAAATTCCAATATTGAAACTGCAAATTGATTATAATACGAGTACATAACATGTATGATCGATTTCTACTATAATTGTTCCACTATCTTCACTAGACTGCCTTGTTGGTTGAGTGGTGGCAAGCGCGACTGCCGATCGGAAGGTCCTGGGTTTAAATCCCGGGTGGGGTACCATCGGATTTTCCTAATTTAGAATTTCTCGTAGTGACTCGGAGTCTTGATTTATGTCCGGTGTATGGAAATAGGCTCACCGCCTATTCCATGGGACGCAAACGTAACTGGTGATACATGGGAGGGTAGGTACTACACTCCTCTGCCTACCCCTTCCACGATTACAGGCGTGATGTTACATGTGTTCCACTATACTTTGCTGGATACATACCCAGGAAATACTTAATTTTTTAACACATAAGAGGATATGGGGAGCGCCGGAATTCTCATATTTAACGTAACTGACCTGTCCCGTTCTTTCAAGCTGTAATCACTACTGGATGATTAAGCCTTTGTCATATTTTATGCGTGTCACATTCTATGCCTAATCAATCTGTAAAATTGTCATTTTTCGGACTGGAACGTACCTGTACGCTTCGGATCTAAACATGTATACCCCCAAGCGCTGGATTTGCATCACACACACACACACACACACACCCACAGACACACACACCCACAGACACACACACTAAACCATTGTCGTAAGATCGATCTTTACACAACAGACAATGGTCATAATGGCTGGTTGTTGTGTAATTGTTAATGGATTCCTTGCACCGCACAAAGCGGACGAGCGACCGCACCGTGCGTGCGATATGTCGCGGCACGTAGCACAACGCAAACAGCGGCGTCTGTGTCGTGTGTCACAACATCACAGCTGGCCGCCGCCGCGACTAATCGCGCGACAATGCCGCGGAGTGCGCGCAATGGGATGAAAGGGCCGGTGGCGACAATGGCTTTGTGCGCGGGCGGTCGCGGCGTGCCGCGGCCGTACTGAGAGATTCTACTCGAGTACCGTTGTGTGCACAAGTACCTTTATTTCTTATTGGATCCAAGAAACTGTGTTGTTGTGACTATCTTGTTTGTGCAAGCTTATTTATTTTTGCTTCGTTGAGCGACTGGTTGCACGCGCGACTGCCGACTGCTGCTGGTCATCGGTTCGATCCCAAATTCGAGAAAAATATTATTGGCCCTGTCTAACTTGAAATTCTCTGTATAACCACGGAATATAGATTTGTGCCCTGGATATGATAATGTGCTCACCCCCTATTCCATGGTGGAACGTATAACATACCTATTTGAATTATAAGGGATGACTCTTGGGGAGCACTATACACCATTGCCTACAGGATTTTGCCTTTAAAGAAATACAGGTGTAATGTTATGTTTTGGCTTATTTTATCCGAAGAAATTGGCTTTACTACGACTTATTCAATAGAGTATTTATTCAATAGAGTATTATTATATTTACGTTCCATGGAATAGGTGGTGAACCTATTACCATACGCCAGACACAGATATTAAAATATCCAAATTGTCATGTCCTTTAAGGGTATCAAAGATTGACAATTCTTGACCAGTGAGATAGAGTATCTCCTCAAACCTCATCCTCAGATGAAATTCATCTCTAAATCCATTTCTAAAAAGTTTGATAATGAAACAAGGCTTCTGTAAAGAACAACGTCTTGACCTATATCATTCAAAAACAATCTCCGCGGCTAATTCCGTTTTATCAGTGGGAGCTCATGAATCTTTGGATAGGTCCGAAACCAGTGAGGCTACCCCTAACAATATGTATGAGTTAAGCAGATCACGATTTAATCATATATAATCATATCTTATATCCCGGATAACAGTAAACTTAAAAACAGCAGGTAGTTACGTTCATAGTATACAGATAAAGACATTAAAGGATTAAGACTTAAGCAAGTTATTTAACACGGTTACTTAAACTGCAAACGTGCACGCAATAACTTGTGTGGATATCATTTGTATATAAGTACATACATATTAGTCAGTGATACGTTCTGGATGAGACCACGATTGTATTAACATTCTTAACACGTCCGCACACCGAGGAATTAAAAGCTTTACAAGTTAACTAAGTATTTAGAGACCTGTGCACTGATAGTGATCACAGCGAGATCACGGCAACATTAATGAAACATCATGATATGGTAGCAAAAAGATCAAATTTATCGCTCGATCTAATCTCTATTTATGATCGCTTAAATGGACTAGATACGGCACGTAGATCTGTATCGGGATCGTAACACAAGTGGCTCCTTACGTATCGACGCAGTGACACGATCGCGAATCGATTTCGATCGAGTGTCCGATATAATTGATCTACTCCTCATTGGACACCAGCGTCTGATCTGCCCGCTTTCAATTGAAACAATATTTAATGCTTTACCGTGCGGCGAATAAAATAAAACGGTAGAACCATAAACATTCCACATTTATATTCGACCTCTGGCGGTCGGTCGACTGGTCGCATCCCTTTTCCACCGCTAGCGGCGTCCCTCTCCCACTGCGCCGGTGCGTCTGCGGGAACCGAACACCTCTTTTAGACATGCGGGGAGATAAAAATGGTATGGCTCATAATGTTTTTAACAGTCTCGCCGTTTGAGTCCATCGAGCCGATGCCCAATTTAATTTTCCTTCTCGGCTCAGTAATAATTGAGTCAATTCGTTCTATGTGGCGAGGAGTTGGCGCAGGAGGCACTGCTTCGGGGCACCTAATCGATTCTCTTTAATTGATTCATTTATTAATTCTCGCATCTGGCACTCACTCACGATAGCTTACACTGAGTTACGTCTATTCCCATTGAGGCTTTTAATACGATCTGCGGTACATACCTTTAAATACAGATTTCTTATATAATAATATGAGATAATTGCAATTCTAACAACAACGTAATATTTACTTAATCATGTTATTCCAGTGCCCTAGCTAGATCATCTTTCCACATGCATTATAGATACAAATTTTATGGTTCGACAGTTTAGTTTAAATTATAAAAGTACTTAATTATAACGGTGTTTACTTTTTGCATACTGTTTGCATGCGCAGGTGTACTTTACGAGGGAGGGCGGTATACTGCATGACGGTATTCCTATGCCATCATAAACAGTGCTCGCGGACAAATGCGAAGAAACTTTACCTTTATTTATGTAAAAAACACTAAAATACTACAGTTCTCTCTAAGCGACTAGCCAAGTAAGAATTTAAAACGGTAAAAATTTCCGCAAACACACATACCTACTCGTACATATGACATATATGTATGTAGGTATACCTATATGTGTAGTTCACGGTGACAATTGAAATTTTTAAATACACAAGAGGATATTTGAGCTCAGCATAACAATGTGGGGAACTGTTACAGCGTGGTACAGAATAAAGTAAAATTAAAGTTAAGTAAAGAAAAAAGTAAAATTGGCGGTGTTAGCATCATTGCACAGAAGACGATTGGTCACAGTCGGCACAAAGGCGGGCGCGGTGGCCACGGCCTGCCACCTACATCACGGCTCGGTCGGCGCGCCACAAAGCGCCTCGACATATACAAATAAATAACATCCGAACAACAAATATTTTAATAAGCGCCTCTATGGAACTGTTCAACGGTCGGTTATAGGCGTGACGCACCAGGTTGACGCGCGATGCATACTCCACCTGAAAGCCCACAACGTGAAAGCCAATCTCCACACCGAACTGTCAACTCACACGGCCAGCCCATAAAAACGTTTATTGCTTGTAATATCACGAGAACAGTTATCCCAAGAACGCAGACGGCATGACCAATGCCAGGGAGTATGACCATCGCGGCAAATACAGATCTCTTTGAAAACATCAACTTTTATGGCGACATAAGAAACAGCCGATGGAAAATTGGAAAAGGCAAGCGTGAAATGTGGCAGATGGAGTATCGTAAAATGGGCGGCGCGGTCCGGTCACACGCGTCAGGGAAAATAAATAAATGTTGCCAGCGCTTATGGCTCAAACGCGCAAAAGCAATGTTCATGTAGCCGTTTTATCGGTAACAGTTTGATAGATTCAGGCTTTTATTTTGCTAAAACGATTCTTCATAAAATATCAATTTGGGTACGATAGAAAAAAATTGTTAATATTTCCTAAATAATATATTTTTAGTTTAGTTCTTTGTATACAATGCATGTACAAAAAAATAATATCTATTGCTAAAAAAGAAACATAAATAGTTTCTATAAAACAATATAATATCGTCGAAATGTAGAATACTTACTTATTATTAACTATTGTGAGACATTACTTAATACAAACTATGTAAAAAGCTACATTATACTTCCCTTCGTCGACTTTACTAATAATTATAACATAACCTATGGATTAACATTTATTCAAAATTTCACAAAAGGCAAGTCTATAACTAAGTATCACAAACCACACTTAATACTAATATTAAATAATGATTTAGTTTTAAATATTAAAGTAGTAATTGGGCTTAATAAGCAAATTTATGAACGTTTCAACCAGTGGGACTTAAAACAATTATGCAGATACGTTTTACTAATTACGATTCAAACATAATATAAAGAGACTCGTAAATAAATCCGAAATTTATGGCTCGTACACAAGATCATGACGTAACGACATTAACTTTATAAGTTTTGTGAGGCGCATTTATAACAGGAAATCCGTCATTCCATCGCCAGTCAATCATAATATGTTTATCATTAGCATCGTTCCTAATCAAAATAATACTTCAACTTTTGTTGATAGTGTTCTAAAAAGAATTCATAAATCTTTATATATTAACGTAACATCCCGCCCGTAACCCCCAAAGGGATAGGTAGAGGAATATAACGCAATCCCACGTTTCACCAGTTACGTTTAACTCCCATGGAATAGGTGGTGAGCTTATTGCAATACACCGGGCACAATTCCAGATTCCGAGTAACTACTGGAAATTATAAATTAGAAAAATCCAATAGTAGGTACCTACCCGACCCGGGATATGAACCCAGGACCTACTGATCGTCAATCGCGCTTGCAACCACTCGACCAACGAGGCAGTCCATATGTCTCATTATTTATTCAGTAGGTACCTACACTGATCCTATCAAATATCATGTATTTAATTTGTAGTGTCGGCACTTCAGGTCTTTTAGCGGCCGACTAACTAATTGCATGAATATAAAGCGTTATTTACAAACTCCAATGACGACTACATACCTACCTGTTATTTCAGGAGGTACATATATTTAATATTATGAAATTAATTATTTCCCACGTAATCGTAATTATTGATTAGCTCGTATTATAATTAAACATTAGCACACATACATCATAATTGAACATTAATAAAACTGCTGATTTGTTTAACTAATTTCGCCTTAACAAAATACGATTTTGTTATACTACCGGTCGGCGTTTTTGACATTAAAAGTCTAACGTAATTGGCTCCGACATATTTATGACTAAGTATACATAATTAATGTAAAAAAATGAATTAATGGAAACTATTTGTATAAAAATGTAAATAATATTTATAATAGTCTGATTTTAAAAAACACTTAATTAAGATACATTAATATATCAGTTATCGACGTTAAATGTTAATATATAATAATATGCTTCATATGCAAGCTATGTATAATGTAGATACATTTATCAAGGGGATAAAATTAATGTCACTTCTAATCGAATATGCTAAGTGAAACAAACTTAGACTAGTAAATGAATCATTCCTTCTCAACTGATAATAATTATTAACATATATTTCTTCATAGAACAAATAAAGTAAATAATGACGCATATTTTCAGAATTACGTCATTTTTGGATAAACATTTAAGCGTCCAATTGGTTCTCTCTTTATCTTTTGCTCCTGCTTTGTGTCCACTGTTTGATACCGTAAAAAGTTAAGTCAGGTGTTTCCTTACATTCGTAACATACTTCTACATTCATCATTTTTCATATACAAACGGTTTTGGAGATTTATGATTTCTTCCTCAGTCAACATCTGAGCTTGTACATATGTATATCAAAAACTAACATACGACAACAATGCACTTTATTACGCAGACCGATATGTAAGTATGTATGTAATACTGTGTTATTGTGAAGATTAAAATGCGAACAATCAACTTGAAAGAAACATTGTTAAGTGGATAAACATTAAATTTACAAATTTGTTTGATTCTTGAGAAGTTTTAGACAGTTTTATTTTAATTCCACGTTTATCTGCATATACTCGTATTTGTGTTTTTACTGATTCTGATTCTCAGTCTCGCTGGTCGAGTGGCTGCAAGCGCGACTGCTGAGCGCGAGCTCCTGGATTCGATCTGTGGGTCAGCTACTATTGGGTGTTCTTATATGAAATTCGTAGAAATAGTTCGGTGTCTTAGATTAATTCAGATTTTTTAGTGGTGGCTCGGAATCTAGACCTGTGCTTGGTGTATGGCAATACCCTCATGTCCTATTCCGTGGTGGAATGTAAACGTAGCGGATGAAACATGGAAGGGTACTACACTCCTCTGCGTACAACTTCGCGGAGATACAGTTTTGGGATTCTATATTTAACAAAATACTATATAAAACAAAAGTAAACATGACTAGAATGAAATGTTGGAAAATAAAATATGGAAATAACGACTCTATGTGGAGAAATAACGTTTAATCATTAGGACATTAAAGAAATCGGTTAATGAAACTAAGGAACCAAATGATAGTCCGCTAATGTTGTTGGCGGAATTGTGCAAATATTCGCAACTAACCGCAAATCGATTGTTCCATTGTTAGAGCCGATACAATAGCGATGTGTCGCTTTGTGACGCCGCGGGGGTGTTGAGTCTACAGGTGACTCGAGCGGTCTCTATGAAACACAATGAGACCCGAAGTCATTAGGTTCGCTAGCTCTATGTAGTCTATTTAAAGTATGACAAGAGAAAGTCTGGGAGAGACAAGAGGATATTCAAAAAATTGAATATATTGTTATTTTAAAAACAATTTGGTATTTAATTAAACTAATTTCATGGATTTTCTGATTGGTGTGTATACATTTTATATAACAAAGCGATATGACACGACAGTGATAAATGTTATGTATAGTTGTACATATAAAGATCACGTGAAGACATATGAAGTGACGTTTATGCAAAGTGGCAGGCAGCGGTTGGATACGAAGAGCTGAAGATCAAGCTCAGTGCTGTGCCATTGGAGAGGCCTATGTCCAGCTGTGGACGGGAGTAGGCTAATGGTGACGATGATGACATAAAGTATTTATAAACGTATGGAACCGAACCCGAGCAGGACTGTCGGAATCGTTTTTTTATGTTATGAAAGGTGAAAATAAAGACAAAGACTACTTTTGTCAAGAAGCATTGTAATTAACGAACATTAATATATTACGTCAAAAAATTTTTATGGAAAAATATTAGTCACAATTTAGTTGTCACTCTTAAGGAAAATACTGGGACTCTCTGAGGTTTCGTAATAAAATATTCAACACAAGAATGCCACATATCTAAACCGGGTGATACTTCAATATATATCGCATCAGATATACTTGGCACTCGGTGCTCACTATCTACCCCGTAAGAGATCTGTTAGACAATATAAAAATATAAATAAATTCTATAGAAGCCATCAGAGATACTCGAACAATAAAACAATATGAAGCAAGTCGCAGCAGACGACAGGGCGCCGCCACTCAAATTACGGTCTTACTCGTACACATAATTTTCTTATCTTCTGAGAAATGCAGGCACCTTCGAACAAAATAAGCTGAGATATATTTTATCATTTTATAGACGTGCGGTAGGAATATATAAAATAGCTAAACAATTTTCGCGAGTTACAACTTCAATGAAGTTACCATAGGCAAAAAACGTTATCAACACCGTAGCAGGTGGAAATCTTTTGTTTCTGCCTGCGTCTATGGAAAACAGGCATACATGATGTAGGTAAATAGCTTACTAAAAATAAAGAAATGACATACTTCTGCTCTTTCTACATATAATTTCTTCTACTATTTTACATATAATATCTTCGTTCTAATATACTACGTGTAATTCAGAAATTGTACTATATGTATATTCCATTATTCTGAGTTATAAGTGTTCGGGCTTCTAATTAGTTTTAATTATTATTGACATACTGCATCTGCAACGGGAATTCAGGTCTGTGTAATCATAACATTTCCCCGACTACGGGATCCCATTAATTGCTAATATAGAGCTGAAGTACCTCAGTCTCATCTGCTTTTGTGGAGCGCAGAATAATATAGCGCAGCATCTCTTCGAATCTTATAATCGCGAGGCTACCATAATTCTAAATGTTTTAACCAACCAAAACACTGTACATGCATTCTAAAAATAACCTATTTACCAAATAACAGATGGTTAAATTAAATCGTATTCATTCTCATTTACTTTTCTCTCGCCACAAATATCACTTCTTATAGTTAGAGATAAAATAAAACAAAGTACTTATTAAATAGCCGTTAAAATACTTTAACTCGACATACAATTTACGACAGAAGCCGAGAACTATAGAAGCTTAAAAAAGAATACGTTACTTAGGACCCTATTAGTACATGAAAACCGTCCTTTCATACTCAGCGGACTCGTTCACGTCTTTTTGGCCCCGAATCCATCAATTCACGTGATGGATGGCCCGCTGGACCTCTGGCAATCGAAATTCAAATTCGCTAAATCTTCCCACACAGCACCGAGAACAGTGGGATAAGCGTGAGATAAAATCGAGCGCATTCTCGGCCGGAGAGGAAAATTTTTGCATAAACAAAAAATGTAGAGTCGATATTAATACCTTTTAAAACGTCTGATAACTGCTTCATAACCATGTACATGGAGTTACATTTCACAAAGGATTAAAGGCTAGCTGAAACAAATGTATTTATATTTTTATACACAACAAATTTGTACAATAATTGTCCGAAACTAACAAGCTGACATTTCAGATTCTTCGTCTACGGAATCCGACAGTACTCCTGCTTGCCCCACTGGCCGCATCGTTAACAGTGTACGCACGGTGCGGCGAAGGTTTTGAGGTTTTTTTTGTGTTTGCTCTGGAGATATTCGCCCCGCGGCGGCCGTAGCGGGGGGAGGCGAGTCGGCGCAGACGGCCGGGCAACAGAGGCGTGATTACAGGGCTGTGCGCGGCTAATCACTCGCTACACGGACCGACGGGGTACAGCTGGCAGGGCTGCGAGGAGAGTTTGAGAAACAATGTTCACTTAACAACCTTTCGTTTTTTTAACAATAATACGAGTATCTCGAGACAACTCGCGCACGGCCTTATCTATGGTATGGTAACAACAGTGTTGGTAGGTAAAGTTCCGAGTTTCTATTAATACACATACTTATAAACGAATGCGAATTTATGAAACGATTATTTTAGAATATTATCCTTAGCCTAATTCCAATACTGGATATAGGAATCCTTTGAGTAGTTTTTACCCATAAACAACACGCTGGACATGCGCGTTTCCACAGCACAGCTTCTCGCACTGCCTCCGTTGCTTTCCGTCAGCGGCCAAGGCATTTACGAAGTTGTTCTTAGGTAGGCCGCCCTAATATGCTGTAATAGTGATAAAGATTGTATAAATAGTAAAATAATATCATGAGAACATTGAGTAATAATATTAATAGGTTGTCACTAACGATGCATGACATATATCGATAATAACAAGTCAATTATCACAATTTCAGTTACAGGATAATATACAGGAACACAGAAACATCCTGTATACACTTGAATATGTATAAAAAAATGCTGCACTCAAATTCGCATCATCCTGTGCATCCCGGCCGCGTCATTGTTGTTAATAACAAACAAGACAAAGGTCTCGCCGCTAACTACACACGTTCCTCCACGTCTCAGTGCTGCCAGCCCACAATAACGCGAGGGAAGACAGCACTAAACCTACCCATCTACTCATTTTGAAGTACTTAGGTTATAACCATCGACAAAGTCACGGATAAAAATACATTTATACGAGTAGATATGATACTTAAATTATATTCAGTCTTTCACCAGTTTTTTCAGTTTGTGCATATTATAGCAGAAAGGTAAGTGCCAGGATTTCACCTCAGGAACCCTGGCGCTATTCCCCGGCTGAGTTCTCACGCCTGTAATCCCCGAAGAGGTAGGCAGACAAATGTAGTACACCCCATATTTCACCAGTTACTTTGTCCCATGGAGTAGATGGTAAGCCATACACCGGGCATAGATTCAGACTCCGAGTCACTACTAGAAATTCTGAATTTAAAAAAATCCAATAATAGGTACCCGATCCGGGATTTTAACCTTCCGATCGGCAGTAGCGCTTGCAACCACTCGACCTACGAGGCAGTCAGTCAAAGTATTATACTTATTTAAAAATCATTAATTTATGTAATAACATATTTTAACATTCTAAAACAAACATGTAAGCCAAGAACGGCGAGAGAGATACGAGTACCTACATAAATCATTCTCTATCAATTAGTAACAGGGCTAATCAAACCTTCCCCAAGAAGGCATTGATTGAGCAAAGTCCATAGAATGCAACATAATCCCTACTAATATTATAAATGCGAAAGTAACTCTGTCTGTCTGTCTGTTACGCTTTCACGCCTAAACCACTGAACCAATTTTGATGAAATTCGGTATGAAGATAGAACTGAACTTAGGAAAGGGCATAGGATACTTTTTAATGCAAAAAAATGGTAGAAGGTACCATGTCGCGCGATATAACCGAACTCCACGCGGGCGAAGCCGCGGGCAGAAAGCTAGTATAATATATAACATAATACATAGCAACAATGTTATATAACAATGTACATATATACGTTTTGTACACGCCAATTTTATCGCATCGTTAATCAAAGCCCGTTTCCGATACCTACTCATGGACCGAAGTTATGTAGGTACGTGATATACTGGAAACGGTTAAGTGGCCAAGTGGTATCTATGTTTTTTAAACGCTACCAGTTTGAAAAATTATCACCTACATACTTATTATCACATTAAGTCGGTTACGCTGTAGTAACAGCTTATTAGCTTTAAATGTTTATCAGCATGACAGAATACAAGAACAGTCCTATTCGGAGTAAGTTCCAATTGCCAAAGGCGACCATTCGTGATGGCTGTGTACTTGGTCGCTACTCTCTTCAATTAAAAATAAAAACGTTCAACACAGCCATAAACAACCTGCTCTATATTCAAATGTAGTAGGCACAGATTATAAATGAACAATCCGGTTAGCATAATCGTTGCCGTGGTCCCATATTTACTATGATCCCGATAGCCTCATGTCCCTTGCTATAATAACACTTCAATTCTGACGCGAAGCTTGTCAAATTGCACCTTCCCAACCATTGATCGATTGAACGAGATACCAACCATGTAAATTAAGAAAAACGACGTGTTATGGTAAATAGACAGATGAGTATTCATGAGTTTTAAGTAATTGCAGCATTGATTGACTTAAACAAATTTATGATCATAAATTTACTTAAATTATTTGCAAATTACAAATAAATATAGGCACCTTTAATATTCATCATAGTAATATTTTAAAATGTTTTCTGCTGTATAGGTATCTACTATGTCATTAAGAATCTTTTGTATCCCAAATAAGGCCCTCAATTTATGCTTCAAATTTCGACTTAAATACATGAATACAAACAGAAGGTAGGTATGGAAAGATAGGGATATTTGTCACTCCGTGCTCTCTGCCTACCCTGTAAGGGACTTGGAGTGAAAATATGTATGTATGTATGTACATGAAAATAATATTAGGTCTTATTAGACTAGTATTTCCGCCTAACTTGAATCGCAAGTCATTGTGATAAATAAAGAAGGCTTTTCAAAATGTAGCACGATTAACATTGCATCTAAAATATTCTGAAACATTCTTACATTGATATTAACTATTCACTGCAGAATTACTTTTTGTGATTAGTGCAACATGCTGAAGTCTTGAAATGACTTTTAGTGCACCTCTAATTAGGTACCTCTTCGTTTTGTATACTATTTAAATTTGCCTTGTAATTTTTATTTGTATACGAATATAGCTAATAATAAAGAGCTGTAATTCGGAAATTACCATAATTATAATGTTTGACATTTAGTGACACTATAGACAAATAACATTAATGTTAACTATAAATAAAAGACTCTATCGATGGTTTTTATATATTAATGCTAAATCACAACTCTTCGGTAGAGGATTGGAAAATTTAAATCCAATATAATTTAAAGTTGGAATAAACAAAATATATTATGAAACTATGTAGGTATGTTTACTAAGACAATTAAACAAATAGCTTCATATAAGTTGGTTTTTAGTATATTTATTATTCCCCAAAAACATATTAAGCCATTTTACTGTAATAAAAAGTAGTGTTTCCATACAAAATTAAATTTATAAAGCCCACATAATTAATTACGAGTATATCGATAAACTAGGATTTCCGTAAATTATTACTTTTACCCTTTTACATTGGATGTGTTCGTAACGAGTTTTTAGTTGACTTAAAGAATTTTAGGTGCAATATTTGTATAAAAATATTAGATTTCTCAAAATTAAAATTCACTCCGTTTACATAATTTTTGTAAAAAGGGGTAGGTACAAAGTTTTTGCTTCTCTAGCTACTGATGTTTTCATACTTGTCATTAATTTCTGCAAATATGGCTCAGTAAATGCTTGAACATTTTTTTAACGAAGTAGGTAGGTAGAAATCTAAAAGTAAAAAGAATTAAAATATTTTTTTTTAATTTATATGTTTAAAATTGCCTAATGAAACAAAAGTGAACACAAAGTCCATACTTTCAAAGTAAATGCCAAATATTCAGTAACAATTCGAATGGATACAATTAAACCATGATTACATTATGCGATTATGTCTGTTCCGTGTACCGCGTCGTAGCCGAAAGCCCGCGTCGCCATCACCGGTGACATACGTCAGCGACGCCTGTCAAATGTCAACGTTCTAAAGCCACAATATTAAGGCAATTTTTAATTCAATCGCGACATTCTTTATGCCCCTCCGCTGATTACTTGAACATTTTGTTGTTACAACAATGCGTGCCCCAAGTTGTATTCAGCGTCTAATGTTGACAGCCTTTGTCCTGGAATCAATCTTGCACAGCGCATAATGACGCAGAATCTGTTCCACTGCGCGGCGAAGAAACGACTAATGTTACTTGCTCCTTTATTTTTTCACTAATGCGCCTTTCATTCAATGCTCGTAATAAAATTTATTATAAAATTATTACGGCTTTTCCTCGTACAATATTCTTTAATCGTCTCTCTCTGCTTTTGTACGTATGATGAATATTAAACGGCAAATATGAAAATGCAATGTTTTCAATTGCGCATCCATTAAAAATTGTTTTCGAATATATGACTTTTCGCGGTTCGGTTAAGCAATAGTTACTTTAAAAATTTAATTTTATATATACTTACATTTATAAAAAATATTTTATTATCGTTGTACTCGTATGGTTTTAACTGAAAACCATTTACGTAAGTACCAGTTATTACGATGACCTATTTTATTTATCTATCTTATATTTATCATATCATTATTATATTTATATTATAAATACCAGTTATTATTATCACCTATACTTCTTTACTTACACTTACTACAATAAGGCGTGAACAAATGTTTAAATAAACCGCGGGTTTAACCAACCAGCGCGGCGGCGGTCCAGCCACTGAAGATTTTTTTGGCTGTTTTGCAAGGATGCAAAATATAGAACACTTTTTTAGTATATGGAATATATTTTCTGTCCCCTTGCTCTAGTCGTAGCAAGCGCGGCTGCCGAACACGCAGTCCTAGGTTGAAACCCCAACAGTCGAAAAAGTCGAACCTATCAATATGTTCATCTAATTTTAAATTCCCAGTAGTAGTTCAGAGTCTGGATTTATAACATAACGGGTGAAAAGTTGGCGTACTACACTCCTCTGTCTCTCCCTACGGACAAATACAGCCGTGATGTATATATTATGTATGAATAATATCTTCTATTTTGGCCTGTCATTGTTACATAGTGGCATTAAAAAAACATATTTACAATACTGGCTGTTATAATCACGTGTACTGCCATGTAAAATAAATAACAAAGCGTGAACAATTGTTCAAACAAGCACACGATGTAACCAACTAGATCCGGTTAAACGGCGATATCATTAGTTTTTTTCTTGTTTTGAAGTCATGTATATTTCTTTTTTTATCACTACTGAAGTGAGATACTTTGCAATATTAGCTAATGCAATAAATTTTTTTATTAATCTTCATTCCAAGCATTATTATTGCAACCAATTAGAAATACGGTCAAACAAAGACTTATTTGCATTTAAGTATAATTTTGTACGTGAACAATATGAACGATTAGTACCTACACGACTACATTTCATTAAAAATTCTAGATAAAACCTATCCATCCGTGACGTTTTCCCACCAACATTACTTGACTGTTTTGATGAAACAGATCAACATTTGCTATTATCCAAATCATCCGCTAAATAGAGTGTAACAATGAATGGAAGAACATATGTATATGATTTTACAAAAAAACTTTTACAACCCTTAAATGATTTTTAATCGGTTCTGAATAACTAGACACATATGACGACATGTTGCGACAACGCCTATGTTATTAGCAGGGGCTGATTCACACCCTGTCTTGGGCGAAATAAGGGACAATCTTACATGTCAGCATATCATCAAAATGTCATTCGAAAATGATTTCAAAACTAAACGCAGACCGTTACAGAGACAAAATTAAAGACACATTCGTCAACACTGTTGGTTAAAAATAAACGATATTCGTTGCAAAATTCAGTCGCAATAAAACCATTCGGCTGACTGTCTACGCGAAAGTTATTGCAAATAACGCGCGCACTAATTGTTATAAACTTCGAAATGGTTTCGAGGAAAAAGGATAGATAGGTGTAAGCAATAACGACTAATCGATATTCTGATCACTCAACTTGCACAATCAGCGACAATTAAATAATTATAGTAATTTGCGTAATGTTTTATAGCGGCGATTAAAACTAAGCTGGCTCGCGTGTAAACATAAAATAAATCGTTTATGAGTGATTAACACAAGATCACTGGCAGCTTTTTTAATGGGCGCCGTGCTATCGGCGCTTCCTAGCACTAACATATTTATGATATTTGAAAGCTTGCTTTTCTATTCATAAATTAACTTTCGATTTGTAAAGTGGAAAGGATACTTAACACTCGGTGCTCTCTGTCTACCGCATAAGGACACCTGGCGTGAAAGCATTATAATAACAACAATAAAAATCAAATGAAAGTTCATAAGATAATATAGTCATGCGTCATTTACCCAATCCTATAGTGTACTCTCTCATTAGATGGATATCATTAGAAACGAACTCAAATAGCTTCGGCTAAGCAAACACGCTCAGTGTTACGTCACAAAAGTACCATTATTAAGTAGGAATGCCGCAACAATAACAAACAGGAATGAATTAACAATAGTTACCTACGTGTCAAGTCCCACACACTCGGCATTACAAACAACTTACAGAAAAAAAAAGAAGTTGGACGCATCTCATCCTAAACGCGTACAAAAACTGGCTCACACAAAACGGTATCGGGCGGCGAGTTCAAACGCGACGCGACCGCTCATTTCACACCATCATCCACGATGAAGCCTCGTCCCTGCCATACGTGACCTAATGACAACTACCACACCGCTCATTCCATATATACTCCATATACCACGCCCAAAATCCTGTCCTAAGCACCCTTACATAAAGTCGAAAATTCAACAGTTACAGTCAACACTTACAGCGTTTTTAAACACGCTATCCATAATGGACATTTCGGAATGCAGGATTTGCGCAAAAAAATGCGTTATTAGCTAACAATTGGAACTAATGGTTTAAGGACAATCGATCCGACACCTGATGTTGGCGATACCACCCCCACACAAGTGCGAATAACCTGGCACCCTTAAATAAAAAAATGTTGCTGATACTTTCTTTTAGTGTCTGTAAAAATACAGAATCTGAATTAATGATAACAAGACTGAAATAATATTATACAGCGATTACAAATTAAATTTAAATTTTTTTTACCTATCATCATCGCCATCGCGGTCTGTCCTCGGCTTGTCGCATCCAGCAACTGCCTATGTACCTAGCAAGTTACATGTACTATATCATGTTGTCTATGTACCTACCTACATAATTTAAGTTTATTCTAATTTCAAACATTGGTGTCGAATTCGAAACACTAAAACCTCTTCAAATAATCATGGAAACTTGAAATAATATTTTGTGTCACTACCAAGTCACGTGTCTCCTTTTAACGAATATATAGGTACAAACGAGTAAATTCATTTCGGTTTGCGAATGATATGGTATTTTGGGTATGTGCGATATGAGACATCAAAGGAGTGCTTAATATTAGAAGCTTAAATGCGTGCACCGTGTATCATCAACCCTTTTGTCGTTCTACTGTCGAACACTGCTTTCGTTTCAAAATATAATAAGTTAAGCCTACTCTTTGCCCCACTGGACAAGCAAAGAGTTCAAACGCATTAGGCGACAATATGGAAAATTTTAAGATGTGTCCAAATTTCCTTTCGATATTTTTCCTTTCCTTCACCATTTGCAACAAAAACATACATTATTTATTCTTAAAAACGAATAATTTTGTAAAGAGAGTGCGACGTCCGAGGATTCAAATCATGAACCCCTGCAGTGGAAGTAAGCGTCATGCCGGCTTAAAGCTTCTCAAAGTTTATAATAAAACTATATATTTACTATAATTTACACGTATCGTCACCTCACGACGATGTTATGTCAATTTCAAAGTATAAAATGTCACATGAATACATAATACAAAGTAGTATTTAATCATATGTACCTGAATGATAAAAAGGCCAATAATTCATACAACCGCTTCTCTTATTAAGTAATGGAGTACAATTTGAATGTCGTACAGCATAAACAACACGAGTGAATCAAGTTTTCAAAGATCGGCGGGAGGGCGGCGACACGGCACAACAATGACCGGAACTACTCAGCAGGGCGCCGACTGTTCGCCCGCTCTCGTTCACCAACACCTGAGTGAATTCGACTTGTCAACCATTCTGCCGTCTGAATGTTGATTATTTCCTTTCTGACTATTTTGCCTCTCGTATTCGCAGTTTGATCAACTTTTGACTACAACGTAAATATAACTATGTATTGCTCATTCATTTTAAGATAGTGGGTGATGGAATATTGACATAGCAAATATAAAATGAAATTATAGATGAACGCAGGTACCGAGTAAGACAGAGACTTACCCATGTTGACCAAATAAGGCAGATACTGGTTTATGCATCCGAAACCAGAATGAATATACGAAGAAAGCGATGCATTTAGTAGAAGAATTTAGGTCTGTAAGAAAAGAGACATTCGACGCTCGGTGCTTTCTGCCTAACTGTTTAGCGATCTGACGTGAAGATATATATATTAATACCAACTTTGTCTAACGCATTTTTAATCTGAACAACTTTTGTTATAAGCGTAAATATATGTATGATTTTTTAAATCGTTTCAAAGATCTATTGAGCCCTATTTAAATGTAGTTTAACAGCTATTTTTATTCAGAAACATTACACGTCCATTTAGTATGCACCAATATTGCCAGTCATAAAAAAAATTAGATTGTTATTGATGTAACAAAAAAGTCGGTTGTCATTTTAGCTGTTGTATAATAAAAATCAAAGAAACGAATCATTCAACGAGATACCGAAATAATAACAAGTATTAGTGGAAAATAAAAAATTCAAAAAGGCAAATGAAGGGACGAACGAATAGGCACAATGTGTTAGATATTAATTTTGAAATTATAGGTTGGCTCATCCGCGTAAAGGTGCGCGAGCAAAAACATCCACAGAAGTGTTAAGAGAGCAGACCGATTATTATATAAGTTTTATGCCCGATCCTCTTCAAACAGCTGCCTCAACAAATATTTATTGTTTGATTTGATTTCGTGTCAGTCACAAAAAGAAATAACACAAAGAATCATGTATACCTACTATTAATGACATTAAACAAACATGTGACAATCTATTTATTAGCAGTATTTATTTTTATACTCAATTTCATATTTAAATAAAGTACTAGCAAATAAAAATATTACAACGTAATACTATCAAAATGATAAATCAATTCAAGTAATATAAGTACATAATATATCAATAAATCTATTAGGTACACGTTTCTGTTGTTATAAATCAATATAAAATCATCCTGATCCCAAAATCGACCTAATAAAATGTTATTTACTAATCGTCCATATATTTAAAAAAACAGCTTTTGTTATGAATTTAATACAGGGAATTGTGTTTAAATATTCTAAGTGGGTATTTCATTAGTTAGTAGATATATTGTACACAATTGGGCGGAGGAACTGTTATAAGTAGGTACTACCGTTCAGGCATAGTAAAAATGTATATTTTTTTGGAATTCTTCATTTTAAACCTTTGTTAAGGGATGATGGTAGCACAACGGCTGCAACTATTTTCAATTAATAAATAAATCTTAAGCAAAATATATATATGTATGTAGGAACTTACATTTTGAAAATGCATAACCCTTAAAAGATTTTAATCAACACTATGTCCCCGATTATGATAAATGAGATAGGTGGTAAATGATAACTTAGTTTATCACTTAAAATTTGGCTTTGTAAAATTGTCTTGACCTGCTTTTCTATATTACAGCAGTAAGTTTTTCTAGACGGCAAAAAATATTTAACTTGCAAAATAAACTTAATTGCGTCAACATTAATACAATAGCCGGAGCCTTATATAATCTGTAATTCCAATTTAGGTTTCTCAATATTGTAATTTTTTTCAAATTATTTTACGTAACTAGACATTTGAATTTTAAAAAATACGTGCTGCTAACTTTGCAATAATTTTATTTTATAATAAATAAACGTCTTCAATTACTTACAGTTACATCAGTAACAGTCAGGAGTGGATTATTACTAATAATCATTATTATTATACTGTCCGATTGTTGGAGCTAGATTTCATCATATAATAAGATCTAGAAGAAATAAAGGCTCTTACGGTAAGCCAAGCGACTGCTAACAAAATTCACGCATCTTAAGAAACATCATATTTACAAACGTTTATGTTGTAGAGTTTCTGCTCAACTTCTTTCAGCACCGTTACGGTAAGTAAAATTTCATTTTAAAAACACACAAACCTTTATAAAATCAGAGGGAGAAATCAAAGTATGAACCTGTACCAAGATAGACTACTCTTGCATATTATTATTTGTGTAAAAAAAAGAAGCACAACCTTATGCATTTTTCACTATTACAAAGTATCTATGTGGATCTCCCGTAAAATAATCAAAACTAGGAATATTTTCCATTCAGGCAAACGAATTTAGAAATATTATTGTTAATTTCTAATCAGTCATAAAAACTTTGCGTGTTATATTACCTAGTTAGTTAGGCCCTAACGTTATAGATATTCAATCATACCGTCTTGATGTTTTAAGAACGGATAGCAAAACAATAAAAACCTGGCTGGCTTATTTAAAGCTAAATACAATAAAATGCTCAGGTCTATCCCAACATTATCTATAATGAATAAATTTAAATAATCTTTTATATGTAATATCAAATCCATGCGGCAATCCACGCCAGTCCGTAGACATCAGATTGCATTACATTAGACATCAACGCGCTCCGGTGTGCATGCCAAATGTCAAATCGTAATGGCGTTGCCGCCCACCGCTCTACCATTGTTATATATTTACTAATAAAATATCACGAGCACTAATAATAGCAACAAGATGTTAGCTCTTTCAACTACGTATTAACATTTATTAATCGATAATCGACGAGATTCTCAAGTAGTTGTATGAGGTATGTATGTATTGAATGGCGTCATAGTCATATGAAATCATAGAGAATAGAGTAGAAAATAAGAGATGACGTCATCGCATTTTTCATAGAATAATCGTATAAGGTTTCTGAATCATATTAATTTTCTGCTGTTTGCTTTTCAATAATTTATAATAACAGATCACATTATATATTATTTATTAGCTTTTTTGTTATTATTTATTATGACATTTTCATAATAAAGTAAGTATAGCAAAGTGAACGTAATATCTATTAAAGTTTTTTGCCAGCTATTTATAAGTAGGTTTTAAAAAAAATGGCAAATAGCTATTTCTTCTCATATGAAAATATGTTATTGTACATTAAGGTTTTTATAATACAACAATTCGTAAATATAATGGTGTAATCGACTTTATTCTTGTAAATCAGAGCCCGTAAGACCCAGTAAACTATAAACGAATATTATACAATCGCTAGCGGATGCAGACTGGTTTATTTATCGTCAAACTCCGCACTAATCTGATTATTTATGAAGACGGAGATTTTATGATTTTTTTTATACTTCGCTCAACTTTTGGAAAAATATTGGTGTATAAATAAGCGATATTAACCCGATAGTGGGAAGGATCGTACGAATAAATTTAAACTTAGATTTAATTATTTAGAAATTTAATATTGCGAATTTAAACAAAGGCCATAAATTTAATATTTTTCAGTGTGTGAATAGAATATCTTCAAAAAAAATCATATAAATCACTCAGTTGCATGTCGTAAAATTTATTTTAAAAAAGCATTCAGTACATTGATACAAACTCAACGGAAGCAATAGCATGTTTTTATTTCGGTCTTGTAATTTCTGATATATCGTATTTTTTTCTCGGTAAAAGAACTCTATTAGGCTCTTTGCATAAATATATAATCTCAAATCACTTTGTATTACGACATTTTTTTCATATACTTAGGTATGTATTTTCAAACAATGCAGAATTTTGGTTACATTTTTTATATTTAAAATTCCCTAACTGGCCTCCTTAACAAATATAGGTATGCCTTTTCCGTAAATTTTCAAACAATGTAGAGTTTGGCGTATTTATAATGTGGTTTAATTTTCATATTTACAATTTCCTGTTCCCTCCTTAAGAAATACATGGCTTCTTCAAGAATTTTCAAACAATGTAGAGTTTTGAACCACTTTGAGTGTGGTTTATTTTTCATATTTGGAATTCCCAAAGTGTCCTACTTAAGGAATGGATCCCTAATAAGGGCAGCGATGACTGTGCGATAGTGGACGTAAAGGCAATATCACGACTTATTAGGCCACAAACGCGCTCCGTCGCGGTGCGTTACAGCGTGAAACAGACCACCTCCGAGCCGCTTTTTGTACACATTTCACCTTTCATCGCACACCCCCCACGTTGGTAAACGGACACTGAAAGAATCTAATGCAATTTGTTAAAAGAAACCTTAATAAATCCGTTAAATTGCTACAAACTCTTATTAAAGTATCTCTTCGTTGTTTCCGGACGTCGTTGGCTGATTTTAAAAGCTTAAAATATGTAATTCATGTATTTTTACAATAATAAACGGTCGCCTACTACTTTTGACATTCTTTTTGTAAAGCATTTTGACATTCATATAGATACATAAATTTTAGACTTAAGAATATTTGGTACCTATCCCAAATTTTCAAGCCATTTGATATAAGTTAGGTCTATGTAAACAGCGATAGAGGTAAATATATAGATATAAAGGAACAATAATTCTTCACTTTAAACATGTACCTTTATGACATAGTAAATCTATTATTGAAGGATATCGAGTCAATGCTTTGGTAATAAAACAAAAATGTATAATGAGAAGTATTTCGTTTAATAATAATACAAAATATGAAAACAATAAAAACAATATTTACAACAGCAAATTCCTTCCTGTTCCATCTACAATACGTAACGATTAATTTAATAACTATATTGAACAATAAATAACGAATATCTCAACACTACACTCACTAGTTGCCTAAGTAGTACAATTACAACGAAAGGATATGAGTATTTATAATTGTAGCATCCAATGAGAACATTGAAAAACGAATGCGCGGACTGAGCGAGAACAGACAGCTCACTACTGTATCATAGAAGGTATATTAACCGCAATTAATAAATTACATACATTCCACTTTAATTACAACTAGTCTAATAACTACAAATATCTACAAGTGAGATCACTAAAACATTAGAGAGATATGAACCCAAATACCCTTGTGTAATATGAAATTATCAGTAGGTAGGCCGTTTTGAGTAACATTGTTGTACTAACTGATTTAGGCCTGCACGGGAAATAAACGCGTAACAACCGTACGGCAGATACAAGAAATGGTCACTAACTAAAAAATGTAACAATAGCGATTAGAGGTTGGCGTTATTTTGTCACAATTGAAAATTGTATTTGTCACTTATTGCTTCATCGCTATATTGAACCATCGATAGGCGATCGATTTATATTATTTGAGTTCTGTACTTACAAACTAAGATTGCACGAAACATTGAAGCAGTTGGGGGGATGTCACGCGACGGGCAGCGGCGGCGGCGGCAGGTAGCACGGCCGCAGCGCGTGCGCCGCCGCGTGCAGCAGCTCCGCGTGGTAGCGATGCGCCGCCAGCATGTACGACGACGGCATGGACAGCTCCAGTCTGGGCATAGCCTGAATCGGCTGAATGGACAGCACTTGCTGCGGCGGCGACGGCGACGTCCGCGGCGGTTCCGGTTCCAGCAGCGCTTCGATTGTAAACGCTCTTCTTGGTCGCTCTCGAGGCAACATTGTCATCGTCGCTGTTTCCGGTAGTTCGGCTGGCTCGGGGCTCAGCTGCGGGCACATGGGTGCGTTGTATAAACCAGCGTTGGGAAGGGCTGGCGGCGGCGGCGGCGCGCCCGCTTGACGGGCCAAGAACGCCCGATTGAAACTCGCCAGTGCTTGCAATTCCGCATTTAGATTATCCTTCTCGCCCTTCTGGAGCTTGAAACGTTTTCGCCGACGGAGAAGAGAGCCGTTTTCGAACATATCGAATGCCTGGGGATGCAGCGTCCAGTAGGCACCTTTACCGGGTCGGTCGGGCCGCCGTGGGACCTTCACGAAGCAGTCGTTGAAGGATAGGTTGTGCCGCAAGGAGTTCTGCCAGCGCTGAGTGTTGCGGCGGTAGTACGGGAACCGATCCGT
>DWME01001450.1:0-24843 GCA_018244795.1 Parelbella ahira ahira
ATAGAAATAATCTCCACTCTGTGCTCTCTGTCTATCTCGTAAGGAACCTGGCGTGATGAAATAATATTAATATTTTTTATAGCGATTGATATATCATATTACAATTCTTCCGCCGGCTCTAAAACTCTCCAATCGGGCAATACGACAGTAGTTCTCGCCTCTCGCCCGATGAAGCTGTAAATGTTAATCTTGGAGCATTTATTGCCAACAAAACATTCCAGATATTCCCTCTATCCATTTGACGTATCTATTTCCAACAACGCGCTCGTAAATTTGTTAGTGAAATTCGGAAAAGAGAAATCCTGAATAGGATATAACTGTGACATGTATAAGAAGCGACCCACTCGCACGCTTCTAGATAAAAAACGGTAACTCCGTTACGAGAATTGAATCGCAACACGTTTAGCGCTTCTTCGGAATTATCCCAGGGACTGATAAAACAACACAGATTTACAATCATTCCTCAAGCATACCGTCGACGCTTGATGTGCCTCCAAGATTTATTTCATAAGGAAGACATACAAAAAATCCATATTACGAGTAGGTACGTAGTGCTGATTTCAAATCTTTCGCTGAAACATTTTTATTGCTTCTATCAAGATTTTTTTTTCAGGATGTAAATATTGTACGTAGATATTGCTTTATTAAAAAGATATTTTCCTATTTCACGCGAATGAGAGAGAAATTTAATAATAAATGTTTCGTTGACTTCCATCCATCTTGTAAGAATAAATATATATTTCGGAGTGTAAAAGGTTTTTCACACAAAAGATTTAAGGGCATTAGGTGGTGGCTGAGGAAATTCCAATCAATGTTGGGACGAAGGTGGGGCGCGTTCAATCAGAGGGAATGAGATATAAATGGGAAAGTAAACAAGGAGCGACATCGCGTAACTTTGACCTTTCACTTCCACGACAATACATTTGGAGATTTGCCGTGGATTATCGTCAGTCACAATAAATACAATTTACGCCCCTCTGAAAAGAACTGTGATTGGTGAAATAAAAAGAACTCATATTCAGTGAAAATATTATGGTATGTAGATGCCAAGATAATAATAGAATCTCATGTCCTCCGCAATTTAGTTTTTTTTATTTTTATTATTATATCATCCCGCCAGGTCCGTTACGCCATAGGCACATAATTATTATTTACTTCGTATTTTGGTTTTATCATTATTTTTATTTTTTAGCTGCAGTCGAAGCGACGAAGGTCTTAAAATTTAATACGTAAGGCTAGAATAGAAAGGCCTATTCACCGTCCCTGTTTATGACCTTAGATATAATATGTATGTATATGTATATGTACAATAATTGATGATGAACTTAATGTTATAACACAATGTTAAATTAGATTAGTATTATTCTGTTTTTTAGGTTGTTTTAAATTTTTCCATTTGCTACTAAGTTAAATTCCACTTCGAATTCTTATTTAACGTAACAAATCAGGACATTTGCAAATGTTCTCTAAATATTAATTAAAACCTTTTAAGTGAGAAGTGTGCGCGTGTCTGCGTTGCGGCCAACAACAGCAACACATCGCATTTAATGTTCTAATGTGTAAACAATTTACACAGTATTACTCGTCGCCGATGACCTACAGCTCTGGGCGGATATTTATGTTTATTTTTCAAGAACTCTGTTTACATTTATTTACTTTGCCGAAGCTTCCCGTGTGAATTATATATTTTTGAATCGTTAATCCAAGAGTCATATTATTACCATATTGTGTAGCTGGTGCGTAATACGATACATAATGACGTTTAATAAATAAATAAATAAAATAAATATTTTGTATAATTAAAATTTTTTATTTCTTCTTTTGTAGTAATCGTTCTTTCGTTCGATCTGTTATAAAATTCTTCCTTCGTTTGTTATTTTGTGAAACTTATTAGTTTCCTCGTCAGCCAGCAATATTCCATGACACGTTATCAAATTGGAGAGTAGCCTATCGCACGGATGACGTGCAATCGGATTATCTTCACACTTCGGCTACTTCTGGTCCAAGTGTTGGAGATTTAAATACATGTGATATTACTTTTGCCAAGTATTTGTTGGTCATCAGTCCAGTGATCTAACAGATTGTCTTTTTCGTTCAGCTATTAACTAGCAACGTAAATGAAGAAAAAATATGAAGTGAAGCGATCAATCAAAATTACATATGATTTTAGTGTTTCAGTGGATTTTCAGTTTCAGTGAGTGCTTCAGTGGATTCTGTACAAAGCTTGATTTTCAGATCTTTTTGGGCAAGTTCGGATCTTTATTTATAGACGTTGTTACATCATATGTAGGTACTTAAGAGAATACCTCATTAGATACGTTCTGGAGCAGCCGAAACGAGCGCCGTGTGCATTAACGTAACAACACTGTCCACCTATCTCGCTGAACTCTGTCTAATAACTGAGAACGCGAAATTATTTTGAAGTACCTGTTATGTGGTATCTATAGTTATATAGTAGTACCCTCGCTTGATAGCTTCACAGATAAACTGATTAGTCAAACACTTTCAGATGGAAACCAATCTATGTACTAAAGTTACTTTTACAACTATTAAATGAATTACCTTCTCTAAGATCCTGACGGCGCTCCGCTCGAACGGCAGAACTCTATAAAAACATCATGTTATAACTTTTTATTATCTTTATTTTCGTTACTTCGCGCGCGCGTGTAGAACATCATCTTCTCATCTGTTTAATGTTGTGCAATTCGGGCAATGGAATAAAGAGGTCGTCGACGGAGAAATTTTTATCGTTCTCGTATAAACTGCTCATTGCATTTTATTTGCCGTTTTATATACAAATTGGTATAGGTACGCGGGCAGCGGTGAAGTAATGGGAATGTTGGAGAGAATGTATTATGTGACTGAACCTACATATATACAATCAAATCGACTACTGGAGCATTTTTTCTGTACCTAAGTATTTTTTGGAGATTAGCAACGCTGTTTTTCTTTGTTACGTTCGGTTGGGTTTGGGGACAAGCAAACGCACTAAGCGACTAGGTAGTGGAGTTGTGATATCCAAGTTGAAATATATAATTAATATCAGACAGGATACATACCGCACAGATATTGCTGATATTTACAGCACTGGTAAACATTTACCTCGTTTGCTGCAGGGCGGCGCGGCTGCGCAGAAGCACTGTGTGGTGGTAAAGCGCACCCTGGAGCCGCCCACGGATTTTCGTAAGTATAAATAATGAATATCTCTGTAAGATCCCAAGAAACATCTACGATGTCTCGAAGCGTGTACAATATCACTTGTGTAGGTATCATCTACGAAGACATTAAAAGAAATTTACTTACTCATTTTATACGTTTTCCGATAAAAATCGCGTTATGTTTACCGTTCATGACAAACAGACGTGAGAAAGAACACCAGCCAGGAATGTAAATTGTTTAAACAAAAATTACAATACTACATGTGTACGAGGTACAGACGATAGTTCTTTTTTTGTTTTTGCGTAGCGAGATAGCAAATACGGCTACAGTTATAAGCAACATTGGAAACCTCCAAATTTCTCATCGGAGGCTATTATTTTTAATGAGCTACGGAGCGCGACCTACCGCGTAGTACCCCTTCAGTGTATGTGGAGCACAGGTGGGCCAAATATGATGACTCGTTCAAATAACCAGGTTATCGGAATGTTCACGTGCAGTAACCAACTAATGAATTTTGCTTTAATTTCACATACAATGAGTTCACTTGTATTTAGAAATGTACCATAAGAGATACCCTATGCCTGTTACGCTAGATGTCCTGTTCATTATATAATGATTCACCAAAGTTAAGTAATAAAATTTCGCGCATAAGGTCCACATCCATGGACTGCATTTTTACTGCATGGCTGTATCAAAACCGCAGTGTGGGTGCAGTTACAATTATTTCAATCTCACTTAACCTCCACCGATAGCTTCACTTGGCAGCAGGTGTACAGTCTAATGAATTCCGTGTGGGTAGATACTAAGAATTTGAGATTTGTAGAAGTTGAAAAACTAATGACACACAAATAAACTTAATATATTGAATAATACTTTTTAAAAACTAAACATAAAGGACTTCCACATACATCGTTCAATAGTGCTAAATATCCTTTTAGATATCTAGCACTATTAATATAATAACAAAACTAATTATCCACCGAACTACACCATTTAGATAAATTAAACTCTATTATAAAGCCATTTAATTGTCTATTAAAATTATTCGTTAGTTACTCAATTATGATTTACTAAAAATTTGATTATTTGTTTTTGTTACGTCGTTTTAGGCTCAGTCGTTTTAAGCGGAAATCCAACGTCAATGTTGTTACTTTTAACAAATTTTAAAAGCGCTACGACTCACTATAATCGTCATGTAACTATTGAGTAATGTAAATGTGATAAGGAAAGTGTACAGCTATAGTACGTATAGTTAATAAATCGTTAACTGCAGTTAATTCAACGTAAGCTGTTTATGCGCGCGATACTCTTCCCGCGTATCACGATGACACTGCTCCTGGCTTCATTTGGTTCTGTTAATAATTACTGAGTTTCGTTCACTGGCGCCTACGTGCTTATGATTGACGCCCATTGGCCTTCCTGGAAACCGTTGTTCATAGTTTACTTGATTGGTGAAGCGCGTAGTATACGACATATGTACATATTTATGTTTCACCGTGCGCGTCACATACCTACACGCGCTAACGTTGCGTTAAGTTTCACAGCGATTAAATTTAAATCCTTAAATGGATCGATGTTCATATGTATTTGCGTAATTGGTTTTACTACAAGTGTTTGTAGATTTGTCCTGTTATACGAACCTAAGAATATAAGCCGCTATTTAACATGACTGCTTCATTAGTTGAATGGTTGATGATTCGTCGGGATTTTTTTAGATATTTTTCTAGTAGGCTCGCCTCGGTCCATTGGGCTGCAAAGCTATCCATGCCTCATTGATGTGCGTTGTATTTTAAGTTTATTCTTGTCTATTATGTTTTAATCTCAATACATATATATCTAAAATTCCAGTGTTCAACTTACTTTTTTTTTCTGATAACTTGGAAAGATTTGTAGCGCATTGTAGGACGATTGACTGGAGATACCGTGTTAGTGGTCACTTGTCCGTGGGATATTTTGAACTGTCTAGGGACATTAAACGATCTCCGCCGAGCGACCGACTAAGCGACCGTTTATTACCTACGATATGAACTAAGACGAGAAGCTTAGCGCGTCTTCCGAAGCTTAGAAAAGCCTGTAAATATTTTCCAGTGGCAACTTTACAGATCGTATCATAGTGTTTTGATTAAACTTTCATGATGATCGTATAAGGAAGCGGGTGGTATTACGATTTGTTTATTTGGTGCTCTCTGCCTGCTCTTTAAGCGACGTGGCATCAATTTATTATTTAAATAGTAGTATATTTAGAAGTAGGTATATGTATTAAAGTTCGTAAGTAGTAGCACGTAAAGTTTTTATATTTAGCAAGCTATATAAACCGAAAACTAGATGCTTAGTTTGAGAAACTACTTATTCCTCTGTATTTCGTGGAACCGAAGCAGGCAATAAAATCAGAATTGTATATAGTCAAAGTTTCATCGGAAATGAAAAAAAATCTCTCGCATAATGTCTGAATTCATCACGTGCCTAAGCTCCTCGTAATCCAGACTTTCATTGTCTTTTAGTTTTTGTTGCTTTCGCTTGCGTTAACGAAATCGTTTAGGAGATCAGTGTTTAATTTGAAAGATAAAGTAGATGAAAAGAAACGGAATAATGAGATATTATCGGTACAAAGTTAGTGCTTGAAAATGTCCATATAAATTACTAGGTGTTTCGTATTTACATATATCAGAACATAATATATCTATGTATGTATACAATAGAATAATACACGGGATAATGTTTGACATTGCTACGTATTTACATTTACTAAGTGGTTTATATGTTAACATCTTAAATTTATTTCCATATTGTTTTACTTTGAAATATTCTCATTCGGAAACCGCAGTCTTTTGTATTTTGACTGGAGTTGGGTGTTCCCAGAATATACATATAATATTATAATCGTATTATCGTAATTCCTAATACTCATTAGTGGGCGTAATGGCCCGGATTGCGCTATTAGCTGAATTAGACGGGGCTTTTGACGTCCGTATTTATCCGCGTTGCCAATAGCGATATAATCGGTCGCACGTCGCTTCCGTAGAAAATAATTTATGGAAATATTACGTTTAAAACGAGGAAAATACGTCGTCCACTGTGTTGTATATATACAGAAATATTTTGTAACGCCGATCATATGAGCGAGTGGATTCAGTCGAGGAAGTTTAAATTGTAGTTTAATTATTAAAATGACTATACTGGCGACAGAGAAAAAGGTCTTTTTTTCTCTTTTAATTGTGTAGCTAAAATATGGTTTTATAATTGTGTATGTATCAATTTGTATGTTTTGTATGTATTAACAATGTGTGTGTGGTGCGTGTCCAGTGGTGCGGCGGGTGGTGTGGCGGCAAGATGGAAGACGGCGGCAGCAACAAGCAGCGGCAGGCCACGCGGGTGTTCAAGAAGAGTTCACCCAATGGCAAAGTAAGCAATCGTTCCAGAACATCATCTTTAAGCACGCCCTATCGTACTGTTCTACAAGTTGGATTAGTATTAAGAAATATATTGAAAAACTTGTATGTATTAGAATTGGAAAAAGTTTAAATTGAAACCACAGTAGTTACATAAATTAGAATCATAAAAAAACTTGGTTCAAATTATGATAATCAATTCTTTAGAAAAGTAGATATGAAGTCACACTATAAATTAAAGTGATTAATATGTACGTATACGCCTACACATATGTATTTGTGTGTATAAAGAAATTTTGTGTTAATCAGGATTATAAGTAAGTAGGCAACAAGGCGCAAACAATGAGAATTCAAACGATTTGCAAATTTTATTTTGCGTTATTGTCCTGCTTACCCAATGAAAAAAACTTCATTGTTCTTAAACAGGCATTTTGTGTAAATAGTCAACAAATAAATAAAAATTCTGTTAGTAAACACCTACCTAATAGGAAAACATAATTTTCATTGGTTATTATATACATACATACATTATTAATTTCAAATGTACTGACGTATAATCAAATTTATATGTGTATATTGAATGTGAATATAATTTTTCCAGATCACAGTGTATTTAGGGAAAAGAGACTTCGTCGACCACATCACACATGTAGACCCGATTGGTAAGTATTATTTGACTAATGTTTGTTTTTATACATAATTCAATGTGTATGGGACAAGGATGATTTTGCTCTACAATGTAACATAATACTCATTCTGTTTTCAAAGAAATCTGCCCCTATTCGTAGCGACAGGATGACTCCCAAATGTTGGTAAATTTGCACAGGTGGGAAGCCTTAAGGATTCTTATTACACGTTATTGCTTCCGTCTTGTTTGAGTTTTGCGGCAACTTTTATTTATATTGAATTTCTAGGTTCAATTTTACCGCTGCTGTTGTATAAGTTTTTTCAAGTTATTAAAGTAAAAATTTCATTAGACTCACCACCTACTCCGTGGGACGTAAACGTAACTGGTGATAAGTGGGAGTGTACCTACTACACTCCTCTGTCTACCGCTCCGGGGACTACAGGCGCGATGTTACGTAAATTAAATAATCAGAATTAATGTTAGAAATAGAAAGACAATTTTGTTTTTGAATCACTGACAGATAATCATTGCATAATAACGTCTTATCTCGTCTGTACATTGACTTAATATTTACTGGTTTAACATCCTCCTAAGCCATATTCTCAATATGTATTTAATACACAGACCTACATACTCAAACTTAATCCACCTTTCGATGCCGTAGAAGTTTTGCGGCATTAGTACCTACAATGTACTCTTGTATTCCGGTCGAAAGTATGTGACGCGAGACAAACTGACAAGAATGAACATCACACGTCGTCATCTAATTCCAACCAAACGGCTAAGTCATATATATTTATATTTTACACTGGGACACAGTACGTATACCCGTGCTTATTACAAATCTTTATTAAGGCTGGGAATCGAACTTATAACCCTTGGTTCATTTGTCAATTACCCCAACCATTGATCGTCGGGCCAACCTTACATATACACTTCCAAGTAAACAATACATTTCAATTTTGTGTCGCTGATCACAGTTGTCTGTTCCGATTCGGTACGTAATGCGAATGGCCATTATGTATTCTAAAATGTTATTTATAACACGAAGTAAATTAAAATGTAGTGTATTAAGAAATGTACCCCTGTATATGTATCTTATTTTGTTACGTCCAGCAGTGGAACGGTACGGCTGATGTCATGATGATGATGTGTTAAGGATATTAAATATAATGGATATATTTCAGACGGGGTAGTGTTAATCGATCCGGAGTATGTGAAGGAGAGGAAGGTGTTCGGCCACGTCCTGGCGGCGTTCAGATACGGCCGCGAGGACCTGGACGTGCTGGGGCTCACATTCCGCAAGGATCTATATTTAGCAGCCGAACAGGTCTATATACTGTTATTGTTTTTTTAACGAGACTTCCATGCTTAGATTGAATAATCTCAAAGTAACTCTATATTTAAGGTTTTTTTTCCTAGTTTTTACGAAAAGTTTTATTATGCGAAAAATTTATATTATTATTGAATAACTAAACACAAGTAACTAAGTAACTAAACACAAATAGAAGATATTGTCTATCGTGTCAAGGTTATTGTCTCCCTCAAAAGAGTATCTGTTATTGGCAGTTTGAAAAGTTCTATTAACTATGTCTCCGATAATAAGTAAAATGAGAGATATTAGACATTTGGTGCTCTCTGTCCACCAGATAATGGTTCTGGCGTGATGATATAAAAGTAATAATGTATATGTTGCAGATATACCCACCGACGAGCACCCCGAAGCGGCCGCTGACGCGGTTACAAGAGCGGCTGGTGAGGAAACTGGGCCCGGCCGCTCACCCGTTCTACTTCGAGCTGCCGCCGCACTGCCCCGCTTCCGTGACGCTGCAGCCTGCGCCCGGAGACACCGGCAAGCCGTGCGGCGTCGACTACGAGCTCAAAGCCTTCGTCGCTGACACACAGGATGACAAGCCGCACAAAAGGTAAGGTATTTGTGATATATTCAGCCTGACAATCTGGCAGGCTGAGTATAAAAACCCTAACAATATGTAGTCACTGTCGCTTACGAACATTTTGACAACACCCGAGGATCGGCCGCTACGTTTCCAAATTACGTACTTGCTGCTTATCTGTACGTTAATCAATGTACGTTTTTGCAGGAATTCAGTTCGGTTAGCGATCAGGAAGATAATGTACGCCCCCAGCAAGCAAGGGGAACAGCCGTCGGTGGAGGTCTCCAAGGAATTCATGATGAGTCCGAACAAACTGTACCTGGAAGCCTCTTTGGATAAAGTAAGGATATGACAAGGTCTATATTTGTATAATATATGATAGGCCTAGCCTTTGCCCGCGATTTCGTCTGATGAAAAGGGCAGGGTCGTCCTGAGATGTAGCATGCATGCATAGGGAAAGGCTGTTCAGTTCACCCTCGGTTTGAAAAATCTCAAATTTAACTCTTACGGTAGTAAATTCCGATGGTTACTTGGTACGATGGAATGAATGAAAACTTTTTATAATCTGTAAATTGATAAGGTTCATACTTAAGAGATAAATACGCGCAAGTTATTTTCAAATAGGCTTTGATGGAAAAAAATCTTGGAAAACATTCAATTACGCCATGGATTATAAGTTGTATATTTTGAATTAAAATATATTCTCATATTTTTTTAGGAAAAGTCCTAATTTTTGGTTCTCGATGTCAATCTAATGTACTCGTACGAACTTTACAATCACGACCAGGATATTTGTTAGAAATAATAGCGGAGAGTAATTTAGCTTTGTGGTGCATAATGCTTCAGTGGTTCGGGGTTTGAATCTATGGAACCCACCTTTGACATTAAGGACTGAACGTGTTTTAATGATGCTGTCATGTTGAATTATACATTTTGCCATTGTGATGAGTTATGGTATTTCACCTTCTCAATCAATTACGAAACCCGTTAAATGAACGTAGAAGAGCAATCCTTTTAATATTTTTATAAATGTTTTTGTCAATAACAATAGATAGGATTACTTATATTCTTTTGATGTAGATAGGCAAACAAACAAAGACTGCGTGGTGCCTGAACGTTATCCTTGAGGACATTATAAAGATAAAAGTGGACGCAAGTGTCTTTGCAAGTATAAGAAGACTATTCCTATATACGAAGTTCGGGTTAGTAATTGATTTCACTCGATCAGATAGAAATGGGGTGTTGAAATCGCTCGATTGAAGGGCGTCATCATCATCATCATCCTCTGAATGTCCACTGCTGGGGATAGGTCCCATAATCGGCGGCCATGATCCAGCTGAAAGTGACTTGTATGAACGTAGTTGGAATGTCATAAATAACGTACGCTGTGGTGCTCCAGGAGCTGTACCACCACGGCGAGAACATAGCGGTGAACGTGCACATCGCGAACAACTCCAACCGGTCGGTGAAGCGCATCAAGGTGTCGGTGCGGCAGTTCGCGGACATCTGCCTCTTCTCCACCGCGCAGTACAAGTGCACCGTCGCCGAGGCGGAGAGCGAGTCAGTCCATAGCTCCATTTGTTACTTTAAACATATCCGCCACCTCTGAGCTCTTCGTAGCTCGCATTTCGACAACCAATGCTCATGATCTTGGGCGTGCGATTGTTGGCGATTCTCATGAGCGTGAGGTAAATATTGATTATGAATATCCGACGGACGAATTTATTTATTTATTCTTTTTGTAACGCCTTATGCTAGGGGATACAAGGGCGTACTTAATGCCAAATGGCATTCTCTTCCATTATACTGTTATAATTAATTTATACTGTTAATAAGTAATCAATTCAATCTGAGCTATTTCGCACGTACATCGGGCCGTTGGTGCTGTTGTCTGAGAGCGTACGTTTCTGATTCAGGGAGCTGAGTACGTGGAAAAAATGTACGCTCCCCTTTATTGGATTATTCAGTAAGAAAGTAGCACTAAAGTCCCTGTAAGTAAGTGTTTGCGTGTGGTTTATGCGCATGGCCCTTTTCGGAACTTTGCAGTGTCACCCGAATGTTTAGCCCCTTAAGTTTCATTTTTAAGTGTATTAAGAAAAATCATGTTTTCGAACTAACAGAATGTCAAACTTCACAAAATAATCGATCTTATTTCGGGATGCGTTTTTTTTTTCTTTGGTAATTTTAACTAACTCCGTTGTATACAGTCATTGTATTGATACACAAATTTGATACGATTTTATTTCTATGACTAGTGTAGCTCGTATATGATATGAAGATTACAAAAATGTTCGCGTGTCCCTCACTCTTTAAGTACAGTACGAGTACAGTAGCTGGAACAGGCGTGGCTGAATTGATTGTAGATAAATACTAATGAAATACCTGTTGCAGAGAGGGTTGTCCCGTGGGCCCCGGCTTCACGCTGAGCAAGGTGTTCACGCTGACGCCGCTGCTGGCCAACAACAAGGACAAGTGGGGGCTGGCGCTGGACGGGCAGCTCAAGCACGAGGACACCAACCTCGCCTCCAGCACGCTGTATGTAAAAAGCTATATACATTATCTCAATACGAGTAAATAAATTTGAAATTTCATTATATAGGCGTTCCGTCCTCAGTCTATCTCAGTCCACTGCTGGACATAGGCCTCCCCCGAGGAGCGCGATCGCGCTCTGTCTTCGGTTTGTCTTACATATATAACTTCATCTCATACCGCTACTGGAGAGGCCTATGTCCAGCAGTGGACAGGAATAGTCAGATGATAATGATTCATCGCAATACGTGTAAATAAAAATTTGAGATTTCCATATAATGGCTTTTAGTTTAAAAGCTGTCGCGATAATGGTTTAAAAAAAAATCCCAATACAATTATGATAATACGAACATTCCATGAAAAATATTTGAATACTCATTAATAAGTGATGATTCAGTTCGGAACAATAAATGTCAATTTTATTTCAGAATACCAGATCCAACACAACGCGAGAATTTAGGCATCATAGTACAATACAAAGTAAAAGTTAAATTGTGTCTCGGACCGCTGGGAGGGTGAGTAAAGCATCTCATTACTGTGCTTCATTTTAACGTAGCAAAAATGTATACTGTTGAGTAGTAATTTTATCATTCTTCACAGAGATGAGAGTGTAATTTTATTGTGGATATATGAAATAGCTGTGTATGTAGTGCTCGTACTGAACGGTCACTGCATCAACGGTTTATGTCAAATAGAATTCAGTTTGAATTTAGAAACTGATTTTTAAATACATGTGATGTTCCGACTTGTTAACTGACAAATCGCTTAGCAGTTTAGTTGATTTGTATAAGGTTTCGTTATATGAAGCTCTGTAATAAAGTAAAAAAATCCATTTGAGGCTTACAAGGTGGTAGAGACTGGATTACGGCAGTACTTGCACTGTCGTGGAGGTGTATATGAAATACGAATAAGCTGGTCGTTCGTGATATATACCACAGCCTATCTGGGTCAGCTCGATGGGTTAGATGTGTGAGAAGTTGCACCTTGTGATCCCCGAGCTGTTTAAAAAGCGTGGGGATGAGGGGCGACGCTCGTTAGTCTTGAGGTGAAGGGATGTCGTCGGAGGCGAGTGTGAAGTGAGTGTGAAGTGGGTGTAATGTGGCGGGCGCGCAGGGACCTGAGCGCGGAGCTGCCGTTCATCCTGATGCACCCGAAGCCGGAGGAGGAGGCGGCGCGCGCCGCGCCCGAGCCCGCGCCGCGCGTGGCGCACGACCTCATCCAGCTCGACCCGCACCCGTCAGTACCGCCGCGCACTTTATACACTACACACGAACAACAACTCTACTATTTATAATATTTTTTTCATCATTATTAAGCCTTTACCCGCCTCGATCGTTTCTTAATATTATTATTAATTTTAAAATGTACTTCCTGTCAACACGCTGACGAGGTGACCGATAACTCTGTATCGAATACATCTACGTAGGTGCATGTGAGTTCTAAGTTAATAAAATCAGAAAAGTAATACTGTTGATTAGTCACCTAGCGTAAAGATTTTTAAAAGGAGGGCCACGATTATTTTTCTCTTGGATCTTTCGTTTTAAAGATTTTCATTTATACGAACGAGTAGCAAACGAATAATTAACAATCATAATGGAAAACTGTGGCCTACGGTCATACGCAGCCAGTCTCCAGTGAGAATGTAGGAATAGAGTCGTCACTAGTATCAGTTAATGCACTCACTATAAGTATAAACTTGGATACAGGATTGTGTTAATATATATTATTTCTAGTAGTTACATTGACATTTAGTTCTAGTTTGTATATGCCGTATAAGAAGTTGATCGCACCCGGGTTGGTACTTCTGAACGCTAAAGTGGTCGCCTTTGGTATACACATGTAACCGACGACCACACTCTTCAACCCGAAGCAAATTGCTTAAAGAAAAATGCCTTCACACAAAACGGTTCACAAAGCGGTCCTATTGTTCGGGCGAATGATCCGATATTTAAATTCCTATTAAAAATAAACAATCATTTGTTTAACGTAATAAGAAAACAAAATTGTCGAGTATCTTTGTACTAATATAATTGTATTGTGGCTTTTAGTGAGGTGACTGGTGAGTCAGAAAACAATTTGCTCAGTAATACACTATATTGTACATAATTAGATATTAGGCACACGAAATACGACAAATAATCACCTACTGCATTTTTACAGCCTTCATTTTGTAGCACGACACAAGCTGCATTTTTATACTCATTACATTTTGAAATTCTCACAAGTTGCCAGCATACAGATCACTCATTTTCTTCGATGTATGTTTGTAGAGATGAGAACGGACAAGAACAAGACGACGACATAATATTCGAAGATTTCGCTCGATTGCGGTTGAAGGGCGCCGACGCGGACGCTTGAACGCTGCGCCGCCGTCCCGCTCCCGCCCCGCGCACGCCCCGCGCCCGCCGCCGCCGCCAACAGCAGCGGCCTGTCGAACGTTCTCCCTATACAGTGTAAATGAAGATGAGTCCGCGCCGCCCTTGAGAGACGACGTGTGGAGGGGAGGGGGGGGCGACGCGTCGCTCGCTGAAGGCGGCTCGATTCAGCTTCGAACACAACAATGCAACTTTTGATGTACGGTGTTGCGCTCCGAGTATCTTGTAATAACATTATTAACGTTCGCAAGCGCGCGATTAACCTATATTGAAGAGTCTTATAAAAGTAATCGATGTATATTATATGTGGAAATTTATTTTAAATAGTAGTATTATTCATTAAACATACGAGTACAAGTCTAGGTTCTTATTATTAGTTTTTTACGTGTACTTTACATCTTTCAATCGTTGGCCATCGACTTGTTACTTTAATTAGCGATCGATAGTACAATATGTTTGGTAATGTGCATTTAATAGTGTAAAAGTGTTTTGTACCTCTGTATGTAATGTAATTATTTTCTGAAAGTAGTGTTGTATGTATTCTTCCTATTGTTAATGTTGGGTAAATCGTGGAATTACAATTACACTACGATTGCGCCGGCTCGTTTGAGAGCTGCTGATAAAAATAAAGAACTGATCAAATTGTACACTTTTAGTCTTCATTATTCATCGTTTATAACTCTTGAACCCCATACATCATGATTAGCTAATAACAACAACAGTGGTAACAAAAAATGCTTATTCAAATCTATATATAGAATTGCACTCGTACCTCTACGATTATAACTGTTCCCTGGACTCATCAATTTCCAAACATAAGCCATAGACAACTAGACATAGACAAATATTATTACATGTTTCCAATTACAAGGAGCTTTTCCCGGCTTATGGCCTTAAGAAAGAATTTATAGCAATCATTTACATTAAAGTTATCATAAATAAAGTCTAGAAAGATTTTAAAGTATGTTGATGTGTTGCATAGTTATAAATGAATGTTTTTGAATTATATTCAACATTTTAACTTTGATGTTAATAGAATACAAAATCAGGTTTATAATTATTAATATTGTTCTATATCACTTGAGTTAACGACGAATATAATTAATAATCGTTAAATATATCAGTAAAGTTAAACTAATAAAGTATCAACAGAGGACTTTTCGTACAACATAATAGTTATATTACAAATTATGATGCTGTTAATTTTTAAGAAGAATATTTTTTGAAAGTAATTTTAGTTTCAAACTTATCCACATGTTGAATTGACTCCATTGATGTCCTGGGGTCAACACAACTGAAGCACAAAGCTGCTAAAAGCCAGTACACAATATCTTATGAAGTGTTAAATGTGACTGTATACATTATGTTACTGTACAGTAAAAGTTAGCGTATTTTATGTGGCATATTTACTTGTAGTGTAAGCTTTATGATGCACAAATATATTTTCTAAACACCTCGCTGTACTAAAACATGCCCTTCACGCTACTGCGTCATGTACCACAGGTCCCACTTCTGAACCAAGCCTAAATATCAGTATTATAATAAGATCAAACACTAAGAATTTTTTTTTTATGATATTTAAATATTCGCACACTATGTACATATATATATGCAATACATATAAATTCAATATTATTATCTACCTTAAAACAATGTGAAAGAATTACAAAATGGATTTTTAAATACAACAGTTATGAAATGTGTTATTTTTCTGATGTTTTTTATTTCATGAATAAATCTAAAAGAGTTGCCCTAGCAATGTGCAGCATTAAATGCCTTTATAATAGTGTGTCAGGTAAAAATCAAATTTACAATTTAATTTACATAATTAAAATTATTATAATCTCCAGTATTCTGGCCCTAATATGTAACATCAAGCCTGTAATCCCCAAAGGGGTAAATAGAGGAGTGTTGTAGTACACTCAAACGTTTCACCAGTTACATTTAAGTCCCATGGAATAGGTGGTGAGCCTATTGCCATACACCAATTCTTGGCCCTACTATTTCTTGGAATCTGTTTATTGCTTGATTTTATCAATTTTTTATTCATTGTTTCATATCTAAACAGCACTATTTTATGAGGTATGATTTATGAATAAGTTATTAAATAAATAGTGTAGAAATTTAATATCAATTAGGCAGGGAAATCAGTTATATATGTTATTATGTTTTATTTTATTAAATTATATCAATATTATTATTTATGTAGAGATAGTTATATGGAAATAAGGGATTTGTATAAATAAATATAATAGACAAATATATGAACAATATAATATATAACCAGCTTTGCTACTTGCAAAAACTGTCATTGTCCCCGTAAGTTTATATAAGGTTGAAGTTGTATTTGACCTGTTCATACATTACTATTCTCCATCTAATTGGTTGAGTAATAACTAAACAAAGATATTGAATAAGTAATATTAATTATGAACGTTGCAAATATTAAAATGTTTTTTTGTAATTAACATTTGCGCCACATAATTGTATATACATATATCTACCCAGTTCAATGCAGATGAAAAACAAAAATCAAGGTACCACAAAGACATGTCGCAACAAGTAAAACTTTGGAAAATGTGCAAATACACGTTTTTTAATTTTACATCGAAATTTTTTGATGTATACTTTTTTCAATAAATATTTAACCAGTAAATATGTGGAAGTTTTATTTTACACTTCATTATTTTTATAGTTTTTTAGTTGCTTTGTCGCATATATTATGGGGCATATTATATGATATTAACTAATGACCTGCTTTGAATGTCCAATCCGCTGCCAGTGTTATCTTTGGTTCTTTATCTGAAATAAACAATAATGAATTTAAAAAATGATCAATACAGACAGGATGTTCATTTTTAGTTTTGACTTGCAAACAACAGGAAATACTAATCTCAACAAAAGAGCGTATTCTTAAAAAGCTGATCATCCATAGTTTCAACATATGATTATTTCATAGTTCTCGATAACTTAAAATTAGGGACTTTGTATGTTTATAGTAGAAAAACTAATTGTTTATTTGCCATTCCAACTGGTATTGATCGACTATCAGTTGTTAACATCACGATGCCATTCGAGTACAGTGAATTAACAATATCGGCATCAGACTAAATCTATCATAATTCATACATAGTAACGTATTATTATGAGCATGTGTACGTATCAGATAAAAAAGATATTTTTTTTAAAAAGAACTTAGAACTTGTTATAATCTTCATTGTTTTATTATGTTCAATTTATAACTATAGAGCTTCAACTTGTTCGACAAAAACTAAAAGTACCGTAAGACTAATATTAGGTAACCAAAATTAAATCTCCCGCCAAAACAGATAAAAAGCAGTGAACTTGTCAAGATATCAGAACTAGTTCATTAGTTGTACTTGTTACCGATATTGAAAACCGACATTAGAAAAGGTAAAATATCAATATTAGTTATCGACATTAGGCAACGTGAAAAAAATAAGGTAAAAGATAGTGATGTAATATTTTTTAAATGTTTACTTTGGCTGTGTAATATGTAATCAGGTTGTCATTATTAACAGGTTGATGTTTAAATGTCAAACTTGAAATTACAGTGAATAGGTCTGTCAGTGATAAAGTTGTTTGTTTTCAGGTTATGTTTGGTTTCTGGAATATAATATAATCGGAAGGAATAGTGTTGTCTTTTTATTATAATAGTGGTTAATAAGGTTATTATAATAGTGAAATATGACTGAAAGTTGACTATGACTTTTAGAATTTGTGTTGGGTTGTATCGTATGTAGCGGTTAGCAATACAGGCACAGTGTAGATAATAAATAACGAAGTATTTTTCTAACAGCTACAATGAGTTCAGCTCGGAATTTATCCAAAAAAGAGCTCGAAGAGCTTCGTAAGAAAGAGGAAGAAGAAGCAGCTGCACATGTAAGTTATCATAACAATAATAATTTTAACTACGTACGTTAATCTAAATGAAAAGCATTCATCTTTAGGCTTATAAAATCATTGTCACCCATCCAAGCCCTGGCTGCCAGTATCACTTAGTGGACGTCTTGCAATCTTTACGATTGGAACTGCAAGTATATACTGGCACTACAAGTACAAGTAATGTCATTTGAGGACAAAATTGCAATAAGCAAATACTATTTACTACAATACATTGAATAGTTGTATAGCTAAAATATATTTTTTATAGGTTTTCAAGGAGTTTGTTGAGACTTTCCAAGAAGCACCCAGTACAACATCTAAGATCTGGGTGAAGGCGGGCACTTACGATGCTGGAGCAAGAAGTGAGTTTAAATTTGTGATCACTCAATGTTGTAATACATATTATGCAGTTTTAAATTTGTCTCATGGACAAAAAATAACCAATTTAGAGGTATAGTATAACATGGCAAATTTAATTCCAGCACCTTAAAAATCTTATTAACATTAATTATGTTTTGTTGATTAAAGCTACAGGTAATAGAAAAGCATTATTAATGGTGTGCTATAGACACACTCATCGGTCCAGTGGTTGCAAGAGAGACTGACAAGAGGTCCTGGTTTTGATTCCAGGATCGGATACTATCAGTTTTCTTTAACTTAGAATAGAACTAACTTAGAACTTAGTAGTAGTAGTTTAGAGTCTATATTTGTTCCTGGTATATAGAAATAGACTAACCCCCTAGTCCATGGTAGGATGTAGAATTTAACAGATGAATAGTGGGAGTGTTCTAAAATGTTCTGACTCTTTGGGGGTATACAGGCAGGAAGGTAAAAAATTCAGAAGGTAAACAAAACATAGATATGACGTGACATCATACCTTTAAGAGGTAGGCACAGTAGTGTAACACACACCCATGTAATCGAGGCAATGTAATAAATACTTACATTAAAATATATATTATCCATGTAATGAAATGAAAATTATGTGCTTGTTTCTCATATTTTTGACTATTCACCATAGTAAATCACTTTTGCAATTTATTATAAGACTCTGTTTCTATTGAAAATTTCATCATCAATACCAATGTAGGATATAAACATAACTGGTAAAATATGGGAGTGTGTTACACTCCTCTGCCTAACTCGTGAGATTACAGGTTTGATGTTCCCATTTCAATTTATTGTATCTAACTTTTGCAGAGGAAGACACGTCAGAGAGAGGAAAACTTTACAAGCCAGTATCTCGTTTGGATGACAAGCAGAGAAGCAACGAGGTGGACACGGTTCGGAACCTGTCACAGCGGTCAGAGCAGTCGGGTCGTTTGCGCAGTAAACCAACCAAAGATAAAAAGAAGAGTAATTTGGAACTGTTCAAGGAGGAGCTTAGACAGTTCGTATTTATATCTACATATAAAATATTACATAATGTTGTGATGAATCATCATCAACCGGTCATCATCTATTGTTAGACATATGCTCATAAGTATTCATCTATTAATAGATGATTCGTGACACACTTCTGAACTGTAGTCCATGAATAACCATTGTCTCTATCTACTCTTATGGTAAGGTGTGTGTCTAAATGTGTATATGTTGTTGCAAAAATATATAATGCAAAAAAACGTTCATACTATTTCCTATATTCCATTCCAAAATAGAGTCAAGTAGCAGGTTATTATCTTGATAAATCCATAGACAATAAGAGGTGATGAAAATAAAATAGTGTAGAGAATAATAATTTTTACAACTCTACATTAGCTTGGATAATTTAATTAAAAGTCAGTAACAGAAGCATTCAGACCTTAATTGGAATATTTTATGTTTATGGTAATCATTTTTGTTTTTATACACACAATACACATAGTTGTATTAATAACAAGAAAAATTATAGTAGGGCTATTATTGAGTGAATGAAACTTACTGATACATTATTTTGATTTTATTTGGTATTTTTATTGTTATAAAGGTGTTAATTGACCACATATTTCTAACATGAGTCATATTTTAGGTCCAAATTGAAAATTTTGATGTGAAATGTCTACAGAATTCAAGAGGAGAGATCCGAACGCCACAAGTATAAGAACGTGTTGCGCGACCGCGGCGCCATCGGCTCGGAGCCCACGTCCGACACGATGCCGGACGTCGGCTCCTACGACACGGGCGACCCTAACACCACCAACTTGTACCTGGGAAATCTAAACCCAAAGGTAGGTTGTGTCCATACCGATATTAGAGATGTGAAAGCATGTTTGCAAATTAGTTTATTGCATTCACACTTTCCCAGTTATAAGTCATGTAGAAACTTCACTGTAATGATTATCAAACATTTTAATAAAATTACTAATTTTGGTAATACTGGAAAACTTTATATATTTTTTACCTCTACCTGTACTCTATAAAAAATTACATCCCGAAATTACATCCCGTTTCAATACATATATGACATACACTTCATGGAAACATTTTTGTATCTTTAAATTTGACTCTAGTAGGTATTCATCAACAAGTACAGCTTAGTGTTGTTTAAACTAAACACCTTTAGCAATTAAACGATGTGTGAAAACTACAAGGGTAAGCAACTTTTGTTATTGGAAAGTTGTAGAGATTATAATGAGCGATATTTTCAGATAACAGAACAGCAGCTGATGGAGATATTCGGGCGCTATGGGCCACTGGCCAGCATCAAGATAATGTGGCCGCGCTCCGACGAGGAGAAGGCGCGCGGCCGCAACTGCGGCTTCGTCGCCTTCATGTCGCGCAAGGACGGCGAGAGGGCGCTGCGGTGCATCAACGGTGAACTAGCACAGAGCGTTTTATTTTGCGATTTCTCATTGAATAATAAATTGAATAAGGAAGTCAAACTAAATATTTTACATCAAATGATTTCGGGTGTACAAAGGAGACAAATCGATATTCAATTGTCAGTATTATCTTCTATATTAACTTTTGAATTAAGGCAAAGAGGTAATGAACTACGAGATGAAGCTGGGGTGGGGTAAGGCAGTGGTAATCCCGCCGGTGCCGATCTACATCCCGCCCGCCCTGCAGCAGCCCAGCAAGCCGCCGCCGCCCTCCGGCCTGCCTTTTAACGCGCAGCCACCGAAGCACCTCGCAAATAAGGTAGTGTATAAATAGTAGACAATAACGTATCAAGAGACCGTAACTGTAACCGTAGAGATCGTAACCCTTCGGGGATAAATTGCGTGATGTTACGTACGTACGTCATTAATAAAGCAAATAATAGTATTATTTATTATATCATATGGCGGCCACGTCTCGTTCAGACAAAAGGACTTGAGGTCGCCCTCCGACTAATTCGTTTGATGACTTGAGGAAGACAGCGGGTAATGAGTGGATCATGAATGTCCAGCTCCAGGCCGACTGGCTCTGATTAGGAAAGGCTTATTATTGTTCAGAAGGGATGTGTAAAGGCTGATGGATGGGTAGTTTATTAATTTCTGAATTTAGAAGAATAATTTAAATGTTTAATATTAAAATTACTAAAATTAGTTTATGGTGCATGTTTCAGATTCCACGCTTGCGGCCCGGTGAATACTACCCCAGTGATCCGGAAGATTCCAAGCTGTATGATCAGGTAATCACTGTAATTTATTTCTATTTTGAATAGGCATCGTTATTACGACTATTTTTCCATTTGAAATTAAACGTCAAGCACTTTCCTTTTAAAGTACGCGTTATAGTTACACACGCACATACATATTGGAAGTACGGGAGCAGATACATATGTATGTATTTTGTGTTTTAAAAATGCCTTTCAAAATACGTTATACAATGTGTCCGGTTTCGGTCTTTACAAACTTATAGGGCGTGTAGTATAAGTTATTTTATGAATGAAATTTTTCTACATACTGAGTCTAAACCCAACTGCCCTCGATCTACAGCCATTTTAATGTTTTATTCAATTATTTTGGAGCATGGTAAGGTACATTGGTAAAAGTACTATAATTTGAGCAGTTTAAGTCCAATCTTCTTCAAAACTAAATTAATTATTACTTACTTTTATGAGTGAAATAAATCAAAATTTAAATTATTTCTTGTTTGTTATTTTATCTCTTTTATTACATTATTCTCCACAATTACTATTTTGTCCCTTTCTTACCTCAACAATACCCATTATGTCATTTTGTACACAGTGTAAATTTTTAAGGGGAAGTATTGATAAAAAGTAATAGTAAAAATTATACATAAATAAATTTACACATTTCAGATTTTATTGCAATCCATCGTCAAAGTTGTGGTGCCGACGGAAAGGTAGGAATATTTTTGTCTTGTAATATTTTTTTTTAGGTTCTTGATAATAATTCGAACATGTTTTCTAAATCATTGATGTGAGTTTATTCACTTTATCAAATAATAAATGTACTGATGTTATTAGTTTCTACTATTTTCATGGGTCGTTGTTGGCCGTGTACCTCTTCATATGGATCTGGAGATCTGGTATTAATTTTAGGACGTTACTTTATTTAGAACTACTGAGTATTAGCAGGTTAAGTGCAAAACTGTGTGCCGTAAATTGCGAAACCGTTCAGAAGTATTTCAATGAATCTAGGAATTACTGATAGCTTGTAATAAGAATCGACACTTAAAATTTGTCTCTTACCTTCTTTATTGTTGAACCTGACGCGAAGTTTACAATGTAGGTACTGTTTTAAATGACTCAAGGACGCGTTCGGATTTCTTATTATTAATGTAATGAATTATGAACGTCAGGAACATCTTGATGCTGATTCACCGCATGGTCGAGTTCGTGATCCGCGAGGGCCCGATGTTCGAGGCGATCATCATGAACAAGGAGATCAACAATCCGTTCTTCCGCTTCTTGTTCGAGAATCAGTCGCCCGCTCACGTCTACTACCGCTGGAAACTGTTCTCCATGCTGCAGGGTGACTCGCCCAAGCAGTGGGCCCTCGAGGACTTCAGAATGTTTCAAGGTAAGGTAATTTTGTTATTCTTTTATTCTGTGGTCATTAATGTAATGTTTATAAGTTAAAGGACAAGTTAGTTTTTGTTATTAAAATCGTTTATACGTATACCAGCATTAGAAAGTTGTGCTTCTAATACAGCGTCCGGCCATATGCCTCAATCAATATGGTATTTATTCAAATTCTTATTTAAATATCAATTTACTTAAGTTTAGGTACCTATATAGTAGTGATAACCTAGTGGTTAAGAATTCGGCCTCTCACTCTGGGGGTGCTGGGTTCAAATCCATGGCGCGCATCTCTTTATAAAAGTGCGTTTTAAGTTTAAATATCACGTGCTAACGGTGAAGGAACATTGTGAAGAAACCTGCACACCTTAGAAACTATAAAAAAAATTTCTAAGATGTATGAAGTCTGCCAACCCGCACTTGGCCAGCGTGGCAGTCTACGGCCTTAACCCTCTCAATATGACAGGAGACCTATATTCCAACAGTGGAATGACAAATGCGTCAATTGTTATTATATTATTTTTTAGGTACCTTGAAAGGTTGATAGTTATTTGATCTTCTTATTATCTAGGCGGTTCCGTGTGGCGACCGCCAGTGATGAATATGTACACGGCGGGCATGCCGGACGAGCTGGTCGAAGAGGACGAATCCAAGGAAAATATTCGAGGGACCCTCTCCAACAAGTGAGTGCAACGACAGTTAGATGTCGGAAACGTGCCACGTGACGCTATATGACGCCATTACTTATAATTGTTATTTTGTAATACGAGTGACGCATGTCGGTGTGCGGTGTGTCCCCGCAGCCAGCGCGACCGGCTGGAGGAGATCGTGCGCGCGCTGACGCCGATGCGCGGCAGCGTGGCCGCGGCCATGGCCTGGTGCCTGGAGCACGCGGAGGCGGCGGGCGAGGTGGCGGCGTGCCTGGCGGAGGCGCTGGCGGGCGCGCGCACGCAGCCCGCGCGCCGCGTGGCCCGCCTCTACCTGCTCTCCGACATCCTGCACAACGCCGGCGCCAAGCTCACCAACGCCAGCGCCTACCGCTCCGCGTGCGTGCCCCCGCCCCCGCCCCCGCGGCCTCTCGCTCCGCTTTATTTTGCCTCGTTTACATCTTTCGATTGGCACGAGAAACGTTTTGTTTTTATTGTTCCAACATCTATTGTTAATTCTCCTGAAGTTCGTTGCACACCGAACGGTCGAGGACGATAGATTCCAGGAGCTAAAACGTATATAGTTGTTGCAGTGTGTAATTCATGCAATAGTTTCCTTAATTAGTTTTGTTTTTGAAGTAATACACAAAAGTAACGCGATTTTCAGGTTCCAGCAGCGATTGGTGGAAATAATGCGTCACTGTCACTTAGCGTGGAAACGTATGGAATCCCGGTTACAGCAGGAAGGTTTCAGAGCCCGGGTCACGCGCATCTTACAAGCGTGGGCCGACTGGGCCGTCTACCCTACAGACTTCCTCCTTCACATCAATGACGTCTTTCTTGGACAAGACAAGGTACGGTTGGCTATCTCGTATATGTTTTACATCCTGGTAAATAATGGTCATAGTAACATTCTAGGTAATGATATCTACATATCTACGAAGATAAATTGATTTTTTTATTGTCATTTCATTTTTGAAACTTATGAAGATGAAATATCAAGTTTACATTATGAAATTATACTACTTATAATTATAACGAGTAGTATATCATATTAAAATAACAATCGGATCTGTAGTGATAAATGTTTATTTTTATTATTATTCATTTCAACAAAGTCTTACTGTCGGGGACGCTCCATGTCAAAATGTCGTCGAGTGAAATATGGAGTATAAATGATAAGGAAGGCGGTGACGTGCAGGCGGAGGCGCGCGCGGGGTCTGGCGGCGCGTCGCCCGCCTCCAGCGCGTCGGAGGGGTCGTGGGAGGGCGGCGGCGCGGGGCCGCTGGACGGCGCGGCGCTGCGCCGCCTGGCCGAGCAGCGCCGCGCGCCCGCCGCCGCGCCGCACGCGCCGCACGCGCCGC
>DWME01001451.1:0-24836 GCA_018244795.1 Parelbella ahira ahira
CCTCTCAATATGAGAGGAGACCCATATTCCAACAGTGGAATGACTATGGGTCGATTATTATTATTATTATTATATACTGTAGTCAGATGAAGAGGTAGACATTTGCACCTCAATGTTAGCGTCCCCAATATCGTAGACGTTGTAGAAATACATAAAATCTCATTTTAAAAAAAACGTGCCTAAAACATCTGCGAGTGCTAACGACTGACAAACTGTTCGTCAGAAATTGTACAAATGTTAATTAAAATTTATTTGATACAAAACAAAACTCGATTTGTTAAACTCAAAATGTATTTACTGATCGACAAACGAATTCGGCCAACAGATTTATAGACGCTAACAGTACTCTCACAAAACATTTCACCGATACAAAAAAATCTGTAGGAACGGGCAAACCGTGTAATTGGCGCAAAAATCAGAATTCAACAAACATGCACTGGCAAATGACTTTTAAAACATTGAAACGACTATTGGAACGGAAAAATAGATGGTAACGAATATATATTGGATATCAGAGGCGCTGCTTTTATCTATAGAGGCTTAGTTTAATCAAAGTTGACTTTTATCCCAACTATACAAACATTTCAAAGCGCTGTTTTGTATCAAAAACAATACTGAAATTTTTACGGACAGTTTTAATATTATTGTAGTTTTTTTATAAGTTAATGGATAATCTAGGATGACTCAGTTAAGATAAAAATATTTTTTGCTTTGTTTAATGTGTTTTAGTTTCACAAGAATTACAAAATTACATTATTCGACTTTCCCTTCAGGAACTCTTCGATTTAAATCCTGGCGCGCACTTATTTATAAAAATCTCACATAAAAATATATCTTTATAAAAATATCACCTACAGTAACGGTAAAGAAAATCATGGAAAAGAAACCTGCACAACTCAGATTTCTTCATAATATTCTCTAAAGCATGTTCGTTCTGCCAACACGCACTTTGTCAGCAACATAAACAGTGGCTGTAATCCTAAAACAGTAGAGAGATAAAAAGGCTGTTGACGATGATAAACCTTATTTATGTATAACTTAGGAAACTTACACGTTGAACGATTGAACCAATATTGCCTTTGTATCGATGATAGAGGCAAATTGTTTCATCGATACAGGCTTAGTTTAAACAGAGTTGGCGCTTATGTTACCGGCGTGATAAATCAAGATAGAGAGCAGGTAAAGTTTCAAACTAAGCAGCAAACGTAACTCACAGTATAGAGGCGAGATATCCTTTGAATTATGACTCTCTCGCATTACCGGTATGTCCTACTGTGATATGATAACAGATGGAGAGTATAAGACACTCAATTATAATGAGTTATATCGTAAAGCTAAGAATATACATTTATTAATTAACTTTCGTGACGCTAAAATTATACCTGATTAGTTTTTGTATGTTTTTTTGGGTAGCCCCGATTAGCTTCGGACCTAACAGAGGTCCTACTTCATGAGCCCTCGTCATTCGCTAAGAGGTTGTGCTAGTGATTATTTAACGGTGTTTTTGTTAAAATTCAGTAAATTGACAAACTAAGAAACAAATAACAAATTCAGTGACAACGCTTTTGTTAAAATTCTGTAAAGTAATTAATTTACCATAACCTGAAACCCCATCTAGTCCCCGTCCTCCTTCCCCCTTTTCTAATTACAAAATATTTTTGGAACATTTCGAACCTAAGTGCATGGAACGACAATCGTAGTGCGCATAACTAGACAACTCTCTTGGAATGAGACCAGACCCTAATACTTGGAGCTGTGCCATGCTATATTGATTGCCACTTCGGGAATTTTCAAACGTGATATATTTTGCGTGGCAATTCCTAAAGTGGGAAAAATAGAGAACTAAGAGTTATCTATGAACGGGAGGAAGCCTGTAATGGATACGTTTTAAATTTTTGTCTAAGAGTTGGATTAATTTAAAAACGTGCGGAAATAATTATATATAAAAGTACTTTTGCTGAAAAAGTTGCGGTTGTAGTATACATGATCGTTGTGCTCTCTATATTTAAACCTCGTATAATTTTCTCCTTTATCTAATGTACTAGTGATGACTCTATTGAAAGAACTTATTAAATAAATAAATAAAGAAAGGCGAAAAAGTAAATGTAAAGAAAATTGATCGACGAAATGACCTATTTTTGATTAATGTGTACCCAATATTGTATATATACGAGTAATTTTAATATTCCACGATGTTGTAGATAAATATAGTCGGAGTCATACATGAACATAATAAAAATGTATCAATCTGTAAATGGAAAACTTTATCGCCCAACGACTTTGACAAATTCCTTATAAATTTTATTTGTAACGAAATTGCAGAAGAAAAGCATATAGATGATGACACGAGGAAGTTATGCTCTACAGCTAATGATAAAACAACTTCAGAACTGAAAACGATGGTACTGCTCCGAAAACACAGAAAAGAAGCTGCGCAAAATATCGAGCTTTTCAGTTACAGAGACGAAAATCAACGTACAATAGTACAGATAGCGGGGCCGAAGTCAAGGCAGTTCATTGTTACTCCGGAACAAAACAATAACTACAGAGTTCTTGTCGCTTGCCAGCAACTGGTTTTTAACGAGTGATTAAATCAGCTTGTTCAGTTTTGATTAAGCTTTCGAAAAACCTAATTAAAGCACATAAGGCTAAAAACAAGCTTGGAATAAAAAAAAGGAATTTTATGACAAAATTTTTTTGCACATGCGATACATTTGCAAAAAAGAGACCGGAATAAGAAAAACTACCTTAAAGAAAAAGGAATCGCGCGGTCTATTGTATTGTTGCGACAAAACAGGAAATTGTCGAAACCGGGAACATGAAACAAAAGACAAGAAAAATGTACGTAATTCAGCTTATTAGCTATTTTTCATTTCACTGCGTTCGCTACATTAGGAGTATTTGTTGTACAGTATGCTGTTACTACACGTAACAATATCATTTGAAACTGAATTTAATCAATAAAATATAACAGTCATTTCAATCAATGAATGAAACGACGTCATTTTATAATTACCTACGACAAAACGTATAGTCTCCCGAAATAGACCAACAAAATTGTCGAAGTATTTTCGGCTTAAATAGAACGAGTAGGTAAATAATTCAGCTTTTTTAACTGTGTCGAAGTAAATTGGCTCCATTAAGGCTCGTTGCAACGTGTTGTGTGAAAGAATTGGAAAGCATTATTTCAGCGCAGTATTCCGTAAGTTACTGAGATTTCGTCGGTAAATGAACGCTGCGAATTAAATTACAATTGATTTTTCCTTTTGCAGCGTTAAATAACTACATTTTATTCCACACGCTAAAAATTCTTATTAAGTGTAGGATATAAATAATAATGTTTATATGACCGTTTTATCATTGCACTGTTGAAATATGGTAAACGATAATAATAAATAGCATCACGCCTGTATTTCCCCGAAGGGGTAGCCAGAGGAGTGTAATATCCCCACGTTTCACTCATTGTTACATGTTCCGAAAATAGGGGGTGAACCTATTTCCCAGGGATAGAATCCAGGACGTCTAGCTAAGCAGTCATGCTTGAAAACACGACATCAACGAGACATATGTAGGTATATTCATAAATATACGAGTACATATAGATAGTCATGTCAGAAGGTAACGTTCGGTAGGTAATAAGTGGATACGTATATACATAAGTGTCTTAAATCGTTAGATATTCAATTCCCAACAACCATTACGCTTCAATAATAGGTGTCTAGATATGAACAAACAACATATTTGATCTAGAATAATTGCAGACCACCAGCATTTGGATAATAGAGCTGTTTAATTTGGGATTTCATTCAATTTATTTTACAGCATGATACTATTTTAATGGTTCTAAATAGTTAATAATAATTATGAAATAAATGTTAATAAATTATAGAGATGTTGACAAGTATGAGTCGGGATTACGAATGTTGGGTTCTTAAGTTGAACTTGTTTTAAACCATTAGAATGATTTATTTTAATAGCAATTTTATTAGGAAGCGCATTGTGAAATATATACAAGTAATATTCACTTTAAGTGCATCAAAGATTTCATAAGTTCAGCGACGGTTGATTGGATGACCATTCCAAAGAGTTAAGCACGCGTATGCATTCCTTAACTTAAAGTACCACTTAGCTTAAGGATAATGTAGATTTGTAATAATGTAGGAACATACATGAATAATACATACCCGAATATCCCAATGTCCCTTTATAGTGTGAATTGATACAAGTGAGATGTATGTGAAAGCTTTGTAGTGAGGCTTGTCATTCCTATTCAACGTGTCCTATGTTGACGCGTCCTAATTTGCGGGATCCCTAATATATAGGGACAAATTAATGATACGCAAAATGGCGTTCCCGAGCGGAAATTAGAATGAACTTGCATATAGATAGTTGGGAGAATAGGATTACATGTTCATAGAAATGGCCGATATGTTTTATACGATATGGGTATTACGTTTGTTGACCTAAAAGTTATAGCAAATGGGTTTACACTTAGTTATTATTTTTATTATATCGACACATCCCGTTTGGGATAGATAGATATCAGTGAGAACAAAGAATATCTCCTTAGGGCCCTGAAATACATTCATTCATCGCTCATAAGTAAATTGTTTTTTTGAGGACTTCTTGCAATTAATACTTCTCACAAAAAGCGGACTCATAATATGTATGAGGACGACGGAACACAGCATCTCTAATATATTTTATTGAGTTGTAAACTAGAGACAACTTAAGTTTTAAAATTAAAAAATCAAAGTTTATTTTATAAGTTTTTAATAGCGCGAAAATGGACAACACAAATAAGAGTAATTATTTTTTAATGTTTAATAATATTATTTGCTAATTATAATTGTGGGATAATCGTAACATACTATAAACTGATAATACACCAGAATTCGATAAGCGATTGAACAAGTGAGTAAGAGAGTGGGTGAATGAATGAAACAATTAATGAATTCAAGATTGAACGAATGGATGAATGAATAAATGATAACGTTTCATTTCTATGTAATAGCCGCTCTGTTGGTGGAATAATGTTATGCTTTGACTATTATTGTTACTATTAACCATAAAACGTACATTTGACCATAAAAATATATGAGCGAATCGTCCACCCGTAACAGCGATACCATAAGTGTTAACACAACCATTCTTTCTGTTCATGTGTGTTTTATAAGAACTTAAATAGATATCTGTTCAGGGTTCGAATTCGTGCGCACTAAGTCTCGTATTAAGCGACAAAATAAATTAAAGAGGTGTTTCAATGTCATAGTAAAAGTTCCCCCTAATTTGTTGTCAAAAGACCGCAAAGGAGTAGTTCCATATTATATTTGTTTTTCCTTCCATATAAATATATCCTATAAAATGTTAAGGTTTGTATTACTTTAATAGTTTAAGAAGTCGTTTTTCTTTGTAATTACATAAATCATTATTATTTATTTTGATTCCGGTATTCTAAAACCCGAAATAGAATATTGAACTTCGAATAGATGAAGTCTCAATGGGTATATGATGAACCCCGGTGAGCCAGATGCGGTGTCATATCGAAACGACAAGTAAAGTTAAGCAACGTCAGATCTATGATGGATGGGTGCTGGGGAATATTTTTAGAAGCCATTTCGCGCCTGGCGGATAATGATATTCTTTATCGACATCCAGTTATCGCTCGTTAAAGGTCGTTAAACCTTGTCAGAAGATTTTAAGAGATATGCAAAACAATCCAATTTATCTGATTCTACTGGTGTGGAGTGGTGTGGATTACGAGTCCTTAAGATTCAGCTTTAACTGCATACAGTCATGTGGGTTGTTACGTTAATTAACCAAGTTGCTCTCCTAAGTTTGATACAGGGTTTTTAAGGCGTCATTCCCATCAATGTCCATTTGGCCAGTGTAGAAGACTCTCTTCCTGCATACATGCTGTCCTCATGCCATGACCAGTAAAATAATAGAATTTATTACGATAAATGAATTGTTCAAATTGTAGTTCTAATTTTTACACATTGATTTATCTCAATGATAAAAGACACTTTTTAAATGCAACATCGATACTAAGAATCCAGGCTGAATTCAAAAAAAGTTGTACGTAAACAGCTTTAGGATTGTACACTGCGCTGTACCAATCGACGTGGCCAAAAAAATAATAAAACCAAAACAGTTTTCATTGAGCATTACGAATTTTAATCCGGCTCAAGCCGCTCACAAATGACACGGCGGATGCAGTCGAACACAGTTTTAATAACACGTCGAATTTGCCGTTCGTACTCCAGTTTTTTTTATATTGAGCACTGAATGCAGGCGGTATTTGTAGCGCCAGACAAATTAACTGCGATTCAGCTTCGTCGGTTTTGAGGCAGAAGTATTTCTGTGGCTTCATCATCAGCCCTATCAGTCTATTTTTGGACACGGCTCTGCGGTCAGAATGAGTTGGTTGATGTCGAGGCTATTGTCTAGCGAGATGGTCAGGTGCGGGTTTTCTGACTTAGCACGTCTTCGACAACATCATAGAGAACTAAGGTGTGCATCCATCAAAAAGCCCTATGTCATAACTACAAGAATATATTCGATGGAACTCGTTCTACATTTCGCGGAAGACGAGGATAAAGTTTTTTCTTCGATAAGAAATGAGATAATGGTAAGGTAAAGTCATATTCACTTGTATAATAAAAATCTAGCAGTACATTTAACAACATTCAGCACCGTGCGCTCAATAATTTTGATAAACTAAAAGCTAGACTTTCACCAGTTACAGGAATAGGTCAGACTTTTGTAACTGTATTTTGTATTTGCCTAGATACAGGATTTAGTAAAATGTCACTATAATCTGAAAACAAATTCTGAATCTTCAGAGTGAAGGAATTATAGAACTAAACTGGACACCCAAGTCTGATCGCAAAGAATAGCAAATAAAATAGGCCTGTTCTTGTGAAACATCAATTACCAAAAGGATCGATCACTAAATGGACTAATAACTTCCATATTCTACGCAATGTAAGTACTCAATTCTCCAAGTCTGTCGCAGGCTGACTCTCAATAACATCAGACCTTAAAATTGAACAAATAATGCATAGAATTTACTGCAGTGCACATAATTCCGCCTACGTGTCTCGAACATTCCATCCGATGATATTTCAAATATACCTAGAAATTGTTTCATATATCTGTTAATTGACAGTTACCACAGACTATTGATTGTTAAATAACCACAATGCGTCAGTACGGATTTGACGCTACGAATCCGCATCAGATTGCTATCTATGGTTAAACCACAACAAGTCTATTCATGAATGTGATGTAACATTTGTGATTAATTTAATATTTGGTGTAACATTTATGTTTACTATTATTATATTGTTACGCTAGATTCTTTTCGGTGCAGGCAAATCGTATCGAATTCAAAATATCTTTATTCTTACAAGGTTTTTCTTCATGAGCTCCTGCAGAACCACGGCGCGCAGTCTCCGCCGCGATCACGTCGCCATCGCCGGTGGCTCAGGTATTCGAAACTAGTCAGGCTAATTCGAAATCATCTGCAAGTTAAGCCGGTACATAGGTATATAATCATGTACATAAAATCTCACAAGACATGTTATTTTACATTACATTTGCGTTACACATTAACTTAGGTTCCATTTTTTAATTCTCCGCTTGCGAATCTGCTGGAAGACACTTTTAGGTGCATTAAGTCTTTACTTTTTTTATTGCCTTGCCTTAATATCATTTTTTTAATATGGAATATTTTTTGAATTTTGTGTCCTTTGCTCTAAAAACCTTTATAAATAATATTTCTGTTACTACTCCACGCATTTTGTGTTCTTACTTTCATATAGTGCAGACAAATCAATGTATTGTTTTTTAAGTTCAACATTTGATCTTCCCTTCGCAATGTTATTGTTACGGATAACAAACAATTCGCTGTTTGTCATTGTCATCTATTGCCAATATCCACAATACATTTGTTTTGGGAAGCTTTGTTCCCTCAAATGTATAACAGGAAGCTGATGGGAATTGTAGTGCTTGTGAATTCCTGTAGTTCTGGAACAGATAATTCGATTGTGTACAAATTATATATTGTTACTATTACCACAATTAATATCACTCACTCGCATGTTTCGTGTGAAGGAATATTTTTTTGAACATAGAATATTGTTGTATATTTTTATAAATATAATGTAATATTGAGGTTAAATAGCATGGAAATCTACACATAAACAGGAACTAGACAGGGGAATTTAAAATACTCCCATGTTTCTCGAGTTACGTTTACGTCCTATCATGGTATAGGTCATAAGCCTATTGCCTACACTGGGCACAGAACCAGAGTCTGAGCCAATAGCAAAAATTTCTACTAGGAAAGCTAAACCGGGACCAAACTTAGGGCCTCTCGATCAGCAGTCGTGCTTCCAACCACTTAATGAACGAGGCAGCCCTTTGTGTATCTAAAAAAATATATTATTTTCTACCCACCAATTGCATAGATATTGACAGAGATAGTAAAAAATTTTCAAGCACTCCGTTCTTACTTAAAAATATTCAGCCAGATTAAATACATATTAATTCTTTATAGTTTTACAGGTAAATTAGAAGAAAAAATAAAATTCCTAGAATTCTTCATTTCTTAAATGAAACATGGATAGAAATTTTCGTTGCTTTTCTGATCCACCTTAAATGTTTACTGAAAAAAATTAAAATCTACAACTGTCAGGATAAGCTATCCAGACTTAAGCCCGGATGTTTAACAAAGGAATGGATTACCCAGACAGCCGTCATGAGCCATTATGAGGGTCGCGATTAACATGCTCTGGGATTAAGCGTGGAAGGTGTAGGAGGACCATTATTGTACATAGAGAATTGTTAAATTCAAAACTCAAGAAATACGATACAATTTTTATAGAAATGCTAGTGTTTAGTGTTTTTCTTTGCCGTTTAGAAGCACGGCAGGTCTGCAAGGATAGAGATATTTGGCACTCCGTGTTATCTACCTATCCCGTAGGGGATCTGGCTTGCATATATGTACATAGGTAAGTCCTTCTGAGTACATTTCAGAAAGATTTGATGATTACTATTTATGTATCATCACACAAGGCCCTTAACAACGTAGGTAGAGAGTATGAAGTGCTAAATATCTTTATCCTTACAGAGCTGCCGTGCTTCTAAAGTAGTAGTATTTCTAAGTAGTTCACAAGTTTATAAATATATTTTTACAAATACTGCAGTCTATTTGTTGTTAGAAGACAAATAACTCATGGACGTTTGCAGATTTCGACAAAAATTATATGCACAATGCTTAGTATCAGTTAGTCCCACTTATTGAAAAGTCTATTAGAATTAATTAATTATTCATAGGTCATAAAGCAGAAGATCAAGCTCAGTGACGTGCCATTTGAGAGGCCCATGTCCAGCAGTGGACGATGACGGCCTGACTGTGTGTGTGTTTGTGCGTGTGTGTCCGTGTGTGTCCGTGTGTGTATGCGTGTGTGTGTGTGTAGTCATAGGATTGAAGGAATTGAAATTGTTATTAACATTGGATCAGATAATACATGTTAGTATGAGAACAGTTCCGATGTTGCCTCTAGTATACATAAGAACACCACCAGCTCCGTTAAAACAAATTGTAACAACAACCATTGATTAGATGTATATATGTACTGGCTTAATTCACATACGTTTTTCAGAATAGCCCAAGTAGCTTCAGACCTAAACGAGATTCGTCATAAACACCGCCGATAGCAGAGAGATTGCGACAAATCATCTCTAATATAATCATCTCAGCCGATCAGCGCCAATATAATCAAGTGAATAAGCATTCACGAGACATTTAATAAGACAACAATTGTTGTAAAACAAATTGTTTTTACATCTGCTTCACATTGGCAACAGAAAACGGAATATATCACAAATCGAATCATATATTCCGTATATATATTGGCTTATTGGCTTATCGAACTGCGTACTTGCGTTAAACTATGTCATGTATTAAATTTACGTATGGTGGATTGATGTTAATTTTGCAAGCCGTCTGATGGAGCAAATGAGGATTTGTGGTTAGCTTATCTGCTCTGTACGTATGTATGTATTGTGTTCGTATGTTGTATTATATTCCTCTATAAATATAAGAATATACGAGTATCAAAGGCTCTCCTCCCAAAATGAAGGAGTGAAGTGCTTGTACAGTTGTTTTATTTTTGTGATTCTTTCTTCGACGATGACTATTTTATTACATAGACACGTGATAGGTAATGGAGCCTGTATTTTTCCAGGGCAGGCAGAGGAGTGGAGTATGTCCTACCGCGTTATACCAGTCACGTTTACGTCCCACCATGGAGTAGGGGGTAAGCTTATTGCCATCAACACTAATTACACGTAATTATAGTATATTAATATTTTTAAATTTCTGCACATATGAAGAGATAAATCTTTACAATAAATGGTATACAGCAAGTTACAGTACAGTATCATAATAAGTATTATAAAACATATTGTGTATGTATCATATTATGAAACTGTGTATATGGTCTTAAATCTGATTCTGAAAAAAAGCAGGTAAAAACACTAGAACGATGAATTGGGCGACGATAACGATGAAAATTTTATTCGCAGGAAAGGAAAAAAATAAGTGATAAAGGAAGCTACACACAAGATGTATTCGCAAAAAATATATCATGAATATACATAAATATATAGGTAACATTATCATGTTACCGCAATATCTTGGGATCTTATTCTCGCGCATGAAATATCGCAGTTGTCACGAAATAAAATGTAACTTGTACAACTACTTCGACCTGCCAGGAGACTAGAACTACAATATCGTATGTGACAGGTTGGAAATTTTAAATAGTAAAGATATAGTCGTTGAATATAGTAGTCAACGACTTATTAATTACATTTTTTTTAATTGAAGAAAATATTTTATACAAATACATTTCCTGTTATTAACGTTCGAATAGCGTACAGAATAGAAAAAGTTTTTAAAACAATACATTTTGCTACGCTTTGTAAAATTATATACTAAAATTATTAATTGTCTAACTTTCGAAACAACAGCAAATGTTACTACTGTCCTATTTATTTAAATTTACAGTAAATTACATCTGAACAGGTTAAATATAATGCATCAGAATAAATGTTTCAAAGCAGCCCGTAATTCCCTTAAATTTCACTCCATTTTAGAGAGCATTATGCGTTTATTGCTTATGAATGCACCTTCGCGAAGTTGAGCTGAATACGCGGCATTTTGTTATTCACTCATGAGCGTGTGGAATTTTGATTTACTTTACGAAAATTATACGCTCGAAAAGAGATCAGATTTATAGTATTATATTTTTAGTATCTAAGCAGTATACTAGCGGAATAAAATAATGGCGTGAAACAAATTCCAAACTTATAACGCCTTCATGAATGGCTGTATCTTCGTTAATAATGTCTGTATTGGAGTTATAAAAACAGCTATTTAAAGCTCGAATTATCTAGTTTTGAGATCTAGAGAAAACGTCAAAACAATGTGAATTATTCATCCCTAAAAATATTAAAAAGATTTTTTTTTAGAAATTGTTTCTTATTGTTTTGTTCCACGGACTTAGAAAAAAAAAAAATTATTTAACCACCATATGAACTGAATAACTTGTTCATTCATTTACTCTTTTCTAGACCTTGATGTGACGATTTCTCGCTGATATATCGGACTCTAAACCGAAAAGGATCGTTTTGTCTTAGACTATCGATATCTCGACTATCGATGATCACACAGAAACTTGAAAGGGGATGAGGTGGCCGAGGATCCAACATAATTATATAATAATAATAAAAAATAAAAGTATTAAATAACGTATTTGCTAATTAAAAATAGAATATAAAATGAGCAAACCGACATTTTTCATCATTTTATACGTTCACTTCAAAACATATCTCGTACTCCTGAATAAAATGACGGCAATGAATGCATTAACGTTTTTGTTTGTTTCATACAAACATCAAAAGAGCTTCAGTGAAACTTTCCTTCTATAGGATTAATAAATGGGTTGTTCGCTCTGTGAAGGCTCGAAGCGAAACCTTTAATGTATTAAAACGTAAGAAAATACTTCACTGCCTTCGCATTTGGTATCTTTATCACTCGTTTCACTACGAACTTATTGACGAGTCGTCAAAGCTTTTCGGCTCATGTAATAAAACACATTAGTAGGTCCTAAAGTAAAATCTGTTGAGATAGAAATATTTAGTAATCGATGCTTTCTGCCTACCCGATAATATTGATGACTTGATGCAATATTAACGTTAACAATAATGGTAATAAATTCTATAAAAGATAACACAATATGTTGTCTTAATGTTGTCATACCTCATATAACATACCCCTATACTCTTCTAATCTAGGGTAAATATTATGCTTTTTATACACACGCGGGTTCCAATTTATCTTACATGTGTTGAGATCCCAGCCAGACGCTATTCTATCGGATGATAAAAACGACACCAGTGAAGGTAGGGGTAATCTAATAAGGGACAGAATTTTGTTCGTATTGATCCCCATCGTTTATTCCTTAAATTCCAGTATAAACAAACCGTCAGTGCAAACATAACTCGTCATATTTATCATCCGTCAAGTCAAGTCCGCTACGGGGTAAACAGAGAGCAAGTGATAACACCTCTATTGTTAAGGACCCATACACTAGTTATTAGTCTAAAATAATGATATATAAGATGTTAATAAAATTGATCTTTATTATGATGTTGGTTTCATTAGAGTTTTCCATTGATTAGTTTAAACTGCTCGCCCATGATCCCTTTCTGTTCCTTGTGAGACGCTTCTATGTTTTCAAGTTACTTTCACGAGGTAACTTGCCGTCTGTGTTTATTTACTTGCGAAATAAAACCAATTTCTTCTCATTATCTGGGTGTTTAACTATTCATTAAGTAATATACTGTATACGTACAAATTAAATATTATTATTATTTAATTAAAATATTACTTTACATATTATGTTAAGCTAAACAATTAATTAATACGTGGGAAATTGATAATTTAGTGTTATATATAGATATTTCAGCCTCTATACAGCCGTCCCAGGCTTACATTCTGACACATTCCCTGACTTGCAAGAATAAATATGTATGTATAGTATGAGAAAATATTGTAATGAAGCCTATGTACACTTACCTTAGAGATCTACATAATTCTGTAAAACGTGCGAAGTCAACTAACCCGCACTCGGCTACATGGCAAACTATGGCCCTCGCCCTTTTCATTGTGCCGGGAAACCCGTGTCCAACAGTCGAACGATAAAAGGGTCTGTAATAGAAAAGTACTTCTGACACCCCCATGACAAATTTTCATTGAATCCATGGAGTAGGTAGAGTGAGCTTATTACATATAGGGTAAGTATTTTATTCAATTAATCAACGTACAGTTGATGGCATGGAAAAGAAACTCCATAAACATCTTTATATCTAACTTATTTTCTAAGATTTAGTTTAACAATACCTACCTGTCAACTATAAAAAGAAAAGTTACACGAAATATCCCAAGTCTTATTGAACGTTACTACAACTATAAATAAATTTAGGCGAACGTACATAGCTACATGTATTTTTGTTAATATTGCTCATATCACAGCCGGGGGAAGCCCCGCGCCCCGCTCGGCGTGTTACAATTCCGTAATAATAAATGAAAAATTGCTTGTAAAAACCACCCTTTATTGCGGTTGAGAATTTCACGCGGCTTAGCTGTGTGTAAAAACATAAAAATTCTCCCGAATTTAATTAGACCGCAATGCATAATTTAGCACTGAAGCGAAACGGTTAGGTGGCTGAGCTTGTAAAATCTTTTGTGCTAGCCAGAATAGCGGGTGAGGAAAAATTAACTAGACCTAATTGAGTTCGGTACAGCGGTTGCTTAAATAACCATTGTCGAAGGTACGTCGCGGCGTAGGCCTGAATGTTTCAGATTTTCATAAATCGACTTACCACATAATAGTTTGCTGTTTCATTAATTTTCAGTCGTGAAAATTTCGTGTTGGTATAAGCCTAAGCAATTTTCCAGATTTAATACATAATTGATGAGTCGGTTTTCCATTGTTGGACGTAGTTCTATGTTGTTTTTTGTTAATACTGCTAGAAGCTGTCTACTTTTGAATTTGGATTCGTAAATTAAAGGTTCATCTATCTATACACGTACAAAATCACACAAATTTAATAAGTACAATAGAATTTTTATCTTTGTAACAATTACTAGCATATCTAATCTCTCTCTCTGTCTCAAGTCAGTCCCGTTTAAAATCAGCCAGTAACATTCTCCAGGAGGAGCGATCCTCGACTTGATGCAATGCCATGCTCATCGGCATATTCAAGTTATTCGTGACCTGGTCCGACCAGAGTTAATCTAATTATCTAAACTCATTTGCCTTATAAATTGTTTCTGTGAGTAAAGTCCTCATCGTGATTGTGGCTATTTATATCCGAAATTTCATTGCAGTTTCGATAAAGTGCGTCCAAATAATTCAAAGTTTAAAAATAGTCATAGTTAAACGTAAATAAAACTTTATAGCGAACTATATAAAATTTTCATTATCGTAAACAGCTAATTGCATACTGCAACTAAAACAATTAACAACTAGACAGAGGCACAATAATAACTTAAAGAAAACATTTAAGAACAGAACATTTTTGTTATAAGAACAAATCATCCATGAACTGCGAAATAATGTTAGAAACATCCAACAAATTCAACTGTTTCTCTAGTTTTCCGTTTAGTTTTTCGAGAACATTCTTCTGTGGAAATAATTCAGCGGATGACACAGTTCTATGTCCACATGGCGTTCATCTTGTTTGTTCTTCTTCATTTTATTATTTTTTCTGTTCTTGCTATGTTGGTGACTGTTACCGAACAAAAGCCATTTTTCCTTCGTGCATAAATTTGTAGACGACATTTCAAAACTCTGATTATTATGCTGTGGTCGGTAATTTATGATTTTTATAATTTTCTCTCGAAAACTGTGCTTATCAATGGACTTGAGAATACAGAAAAAAATATTTAATACACTCGCAAAGTTTCTTTTAAACTCGGATTAAACAAGTAATAGAATTTATTCTGGTTCTTTGTTTGAAGCAATAGTCGTAACCTTACTAAGAATTCTTATTTGAAACTGAATTAATTGACACGTTGTCTGTAAATCTAAAATGATATTCCTATATACAGTATTATGTGATATGCAAATACTTCGTAATCAGGCAAGTATTGTTTAATTCTATTTAATTCTATTTAATATCTACTTAAGCATTGTGTGTCCTATTAAAATATTTATTCACCCATATTTAACGGTATTTTTTTCTCAAAACTAAAGAAATTGTCGATATTTCTGACACTTAGTTCTGGTTACATGCTTTTTTAGTCTTCTGAGAACATTCTCTGTGAACAACCTAGCGACGCCTTCCCTCGTTTTAAACGCGTGCATCTTGTTTTTATTTATTTCACTGTGCTCCCGAATCCTTTTTCCGTCTGCAGAGTACATTTTTGTGGATTATAAAATATACATGCATAGTTCTAAATTTATTATTGGATAACAAAACGAAAATTACTCCACAATCTCCAATTGCGATATTCTTTTTAAAGATTAAAAGTTAAGTTTTTTTAAATGTTTAACAGGTATAAAGTTGTAGAATTGAGACATAAGCCTATAGACAATAGAATAACTCATAAAAAGGACTGTGGTAAACTAGGATCTTAATAAACTTATTTTCGATTTTTTAATGTTTCGTACTCAGTATTTTTCTCTAAAAGCGTATTGGATTTTTTATTACGTGTGCATTAGCATTAACTACATCATCATCGTAAACCCTTTTATCGTTCTACTTTTGTATACGGTCTTCTCTCTGAATGAGAAGGTTTAAAGCCAAAGACTGCAACGCTTACCACGTGTGGGTTGGTAGGTCAGAAACTATTGTTTAATCATTGTTACGAAATCGATTTTCCTAGTAATTGTACATTTTACCAAAACCTCTGTTCGCGTAGGTAACCGCCTTCTATGTATACGGAGCCTTATCCCTCTCGTTCCTATAACCATTTTCAGTAATATCATCATACTGTAACTGTTATCCAAACATACCATTAAGCTGTTACGTGTCTCCCATTACATTAATACAAGTGCAGAGTCGTTTCCCATTCACGACATACGTTACTTTCCAAATATCCACATTAGAGCGTAAGCGATCGGCGAAGAAAATTATCGATGAACGAAAAAGAAATAAGGAAGCAATAAAAAGTGTCAAGACTTCAGCAATCGGATATTAAAATAGACTCAAAATTAACAAAGGAATGTACAACAAAAATTTAAAAAAAATATGCTTGAAATAAGTGCAATTTAACTATTCAATATTTTTTTTAACAAACCAACCATTTCTATCTCTTTAAAATTATGCAAACACAACGATTTCATGTGTTGCGCTATGCACATACGTATATAATAAAAATCTGTGTAAGTTTGTTGACCTTAACATCATTTGAGTTATCAATCATTCTCAGCAAGAACTAGATATCTGCCTTACCATGCTCCCTGATTTATCCTTCCTAATGTAATACTATTCAATCTATCTTTATCATCTGTTTCTTTTTCTTCACTTACTTTTCATTCGGTAGCAGTGAAACCAGATCCGAAACTCATTTGCATGGATATAGCATTCTTTGTGAATATTTGCATTTAATTCAGAACACCTATTGGTATACAGCGATCAGATTGGCTCATGACAATGGCAGTTTCAATAGAGCAGTTTTGCCAGAGTGTTATGATGGCAAGTTAAAAATGATTTCCTTTTTTATCTTTATACAAACACATCTGGTAATCCTTTATTAACTCAATATCGTACTTCGATTTTCTGTTGTTTAAACGTTAAATATTTTTAAGCATATCTTTTTGATTAATATAATATGATTATTATTTTATTATCTCGCTAGATTTTTCACGTGATAAACAGAGAGAACCAACCAAATATCCTTACAGACCTTACATGCTTTTAATACATTTATGAATTTCTTTACATACATCCGTTTTTTGACTTTTCACCGAAACGTCATTCAGTATCTGAACTATTTAGTCAAGAAGGCTGAGTCTGGGTTTCCTTCGGCATCGATATCCCTCAACATACTTCTTTCACGACCAGTGGTTTCGATTTATATACTATGACTGCACACATTGTTCACACTGTGAACCCGTCATTATCCACTGCTAGACATAGCCCTCTTCAATGGCACGCCACTGAGTTCGATCTTCAGCTCTGCGCGTCCAACCACTACAAGCCGCTCTGGATAAATTGTCACTCCACATAGCTGGAGGGAGTGGAAGCACTATGAGTGCACAAAATCCTAAACATATTAGGCGTTTTACATCCTACACGTGTCCCGTTACATCCGGCTACACGTAGAACCGCGCCGCGGGACAATCTCTGCTCGCATCACGCGCGATTTGCTCAGGACACGTAAGCGATTTGCATGCATATAGCATTCTTCCCTGATATTATAAAGTAAGTACGCGGGCGCGTCTATATATTATCCGTTGAAATTAAAAAAGATATTTTGTAATAAATATGCCAGTAATTTTTGTGATTTTGAGTATTTTTCTATTTTAACGAGGTTAATTGATAGGTGTTTAATTTATTTTAAAATGTGGAACATAAATTGGCTAAATAAACGAATAACTGAAATTTGCATTAATTATCAATTATGTGATAGTTTGCCTTATTCCAAAATAAATTTATTTTTAAGATAAGATAAAAAATTACTTTGTACAAATATGAATCATAAAAAAGAAATCTTGCCTTTAACTATATAAGTAATAAAATCAAATTAAAAGTCTCTGTAAAAACTTTATTCAGGTAGTTTTATCACGATAACGTTTACACAAAAAGAAGGTAAGGGGACAAAAGGTTTTATCTTTTCTCTATTTCAGTTCTTTTATAATTCAAACAACTGTTTCAGTGGATCTTCTTGTTGAACTGCAACTCGGGTGCGTATTTAAATATGCACATTGTGATTTCATTCCCCAACAGGCAATTGTTGGCATGTTGATGGTTCACCTAAAACGTTCAAAAGTTACACAAAAATTACAAGAATATTAATACAAATTAAACTATTATCAATTTTAAAATTACTTAACTTAACTTTATTATAATTACCTACTTCAGATCCTTACAAAGGATTATCTTATTGTTAAGCGGTGTTTTTCCTGTGATTTGTATCTTTCACTGAGTATATGTTAAATAAAAATGAAATGATTATCAATTTGTAATATTATTATTATTATGTCGTCATGCTAGGTCAGGGTAGGAAGAGAGCAGAGTGATAAATATCCTCACAGACCTGACGTGCTTCTCCTATTTTCATCACTCTCTTCACGACAGTTTCGGAGAATAGATTTAGAATATAGATTTTGGATTATATTGAAGATGTTACCTCTTTGTCGCAGTTCTCGGAGACAGTTTTCATGTGTTCCATTTTCTTCGTATGTTTAAAGACGAGAGGCATTACTGCAGTCATGAAACCCTCTTTCGAGTACTTGTTCTTGTTGACAATGCCGACCTGTTTATGGACATAAATGTTTAGATTTATGATATGTTAGATCTCGAATAAAACGATAATGTTTTAAGATAACAGAAAAGATAACAAATTCTTTTAAAGAAATCATGGGACTAACTTTAGAAAATTGTTTTCACAACTTTTGCCTGCTCATCTCGTGACCAACGGGTCATTGATTTGTTAGTCAAATACTAAATCACGGATAGTTAATGACTGAAAGTTTTATATCCTAATAACTTATTATTGGAATCAAGATATAAAATAAATTTTATAATGGGAAAAATTTTATGTCTTGACGGGAGCGCGAGAAAAGTTGCTAAACACTAATATTCAAAAGTATTAATTACTGGATTTCATTTAAAATACTGATTTTACTTTACTTTTACTTTACTTTACTTAATCACGTGCTCGTAATTGTTTTTTATCTGTTTCATTTTTCTCTATGGTAGCATTGGAAAACGTGACTCGGTGACGACTTCCAAAAACATGTCGTACCTACTCGAAATTGACGAAAATAATGCGAAAGTTCGAAGGAAGCAATGTTGATGATTTGAATTATTCCTGACGATATGGCTCGGTAGAAATTTGTATTGCAAGAATTTCCGTGCATCGGATGGCACGTAGTCTCGACACCGCCTATTGCTAGTAATTTAGGTCAGCCTCGGCGGCCTTAAGGCAATTCGAATCTTCCGAAAATTTTGTCAGGCTTATAACTCTCGGCGAAACAACGTACAGCCTGTAGAAAAACCCCTTTTACACGTCTTACAGAACATTTGAAAATCATTCTTCATCAAAATCTTACAGTCCACGATCGCTGATCCCAACGATGACTGATCATCAAAGAATTGGCGTTGAAGAAAAAAGTCAATTACAAAAACTGAAGTGAAGATTTGCTTCAGTAATAATATTGGAATATATTGCAAACCTTTTCCAAAAGACATTTTAAAATGCAAGACGACTTTTCAGGATATGGTGGGTCTTTGCGGAGATATTCCAGATCAGCTTCCGTGCCGTTCACACTGGTCATACAGGACCTGGCTGTAGCCACCAGGGTTCTATGGACTACCGCCATTAGTGGATTGTCTGAAAAGAAGAACTTAACTTGGAATGTTTGTACAAAAAATAATTACTGATAAAGAAGAAAATATAGTTCTCCTGTCTTCGCGAAAGCTGCTTGAGATTATTGGACTATGTTCCTTTACTGTAGACTTAAACAATCTTAAGCTAATTTTAGTTATCATTTTTGTAACTAAATTCGTCTAAATTCTGCATTTTACCGTCGGTTATCATCTCTCTTCGTCGTGAAGTACTAAATTTTTACGAGCTTTCATTGAAATCGTCTTATTTCTACTATAGAACTTCCATTATGTTCTAGGTAGAATAAAAAATTAAAGCCAAACAAAATAAACCGCTGTATTGATTTATTTTTACATGTTTATTTTTCACCTTCCGTCGTTATGCCTCATCTTTATGAAAGCCGCTTTATTAAGCGCAGGCCCAATTTTACAGTCTGATGATTTCCAATCAATTTTTACCTACCAATTTTGACTACAGCATCATTTCCGCAGTAAATCGGTAATGGTGATGTTTCGATAGTCAACATTTTCGAAATATGAAAAATATGTATTGTTTAACAGTAATTGATTGTCGGAAACGTTGGAATATATGGTGGCAATATTATACAAAACATATACGTAATACAAATAATGCACTCGTAATTATGATTTTTTTAGCTGCGATGAATTAAAATTGTACGCGATGGGCCTTTTGCAACATCTGGCTACGTTAAGAGACATATAGATCTGAGTTATATAGAATCCTTATTACTATCATAATAGTCACCAAGGGTTTTATAAGTCCGTTCCACTGTTAGACATGGGCTTTCTCTCAGAATGATAACGCTTGAGGCCAGGATCAACACGCTAGCTCAGATCAGATTGGCAGACTTCATAAACTTTATTACGGCAAAGTGTAACAGCTGTAAGTTTTCTCATGACGTTTTCCTACGACACTATAGCAAGTGACATTTATTAGCATAAGCGCATAGCTCTGCTTATTCAAAGTTAGGTGCCAGGATTGTCTTGTCCCGAAAAGATTAATATCTAAAATTTTAGACCAGACTATAATTATGATTATTTTATAAAAGTGACGTTAATATTTGATGAATGTGACAATACGACTCACCCTTATCAAATTGTGCTATAGCATGGTGAAAGCAAAACACGTAAATAAAAACTTTCAGAGCGAACATTTTAAACGTATGATCCCATAAAATATTCATAATATAATAGCTGAATAATATCACGGCAGTTAGCCGCCGAGTTGTCCGATAACATCTTCCCGGATGTACAATTTTACATATCAACTGTCCGGGTGTAATTACATGCGTGCGTTCGAATTACGAATTTCTTTGGGATTTGTTCCACACGGGAATATCAACGAGTAATAATATTGATGGCTTGTTTTTTTTAAATTATGTTCAATTTGAATATTTAATATTCTTAATATGTAATTAAAATTGAATATTCCACGTTCGAATAAAAACGTGTTTAGGAGTTTAGAATGACATGTAAATTTACTATTTGACATGGACTTAGTATTAGGTCTTAATTTTTGGTAGAGTATTCTTATTCGCTTGTAGTTTATTCGCACAGTGTAGGTTCATTCATTTTTTGTTTGTGGGCCTAATGTATCCATAGACATTGTAGTACGATATGTCGAAACAAAATTAATAATTTATATCATAGATCTAACGATTAGTTTTATGATATTATAAAGTTTTGTATAGCCCTTTCGAAATACAAACGCGAATATAATTGAGTCGTTTTAGTTAATTTCTTTATAATGGGGGTGGAAATAGAACATCAGTAAATTATTAACAGTAACTGTGGAAACATATTAAACGGAAAAAGTATTGGAATTACATACAAAAGTTGCAGTAGCCGCATGGATAATCATTTTCGGGGTTTTTTAAATAGTTATTACAATTTAAAAATTCTATGCCTTACTCGAATTTTAAACAATATCGAAATAAAAAAAAACTCTTAATAATGTTGTTTATAGGGCGTTTCTAAATGAAAAAAAAAATACGTAATAAGTTATAGAAATGTAAATAACTGTATATGATTTTAACTAAATATAACCCGTCTAATTTGAATGAAGATGCACTGCACTGGTGAAGCTACGCTCAACATATGAACAGCATATCGTCAATATGTTGAACACAAGGATCATTACTATAGACACCATTGTTACACATATTTCTGTCGTTGTATTTCTACACATATCTATTTGTAGAACTTAGTTTCATGTGAAGGGTATATCATTCTGTGTTGAGTATAGCGGCAACAATTAGAGTCAGCAATATCAATACATCTTTGATCAATTTGTCAAACAATATGGATCAAACAATATGGAACACTAACTAATTGCGTACTAACTCTACTAATATACACCAACATCCTAACTAACCTGATTCTACTATTGTCTTTCTCACTAAACAATATGCTCTAACCGGGTTCACTCACGAATAACCTAATCATATATTGTTGTTCTAGATCGGTTACAGATGTCCCTGGATGATAGCCCACGCTGGTTATTGCTTCTTTTCATTTATGCTGTCTTTTTCGCTGCAAAATAAGAAAGAATAGAAGAGTTGAACATCGCGTGTTAATGTCATCTGTCAATTTTTTTTAATTATGAAGACGTCTCAAATTAAAATCTAGTAAGGATATTTAAAATTCGTAGGCTTTTGATGTTGACTCTCATTAGTTATTCACGTTTCATAAATTCTTGTACAGAAGAGTAGGAGAGAATTCTGCCTAGAAGACTAACAGAAAATACCAGCAGAAATATTCTGGCCATATTTAAAAATAAAGCGTTTGTCCTAACAGGAGTTTCCACCCAACAATATTTTATGGAATTATGACCGAACATGAGAATACTGATCATTTGTGAAAATTTCCTGTCAGTGTCATCATCATCATTATCAGTGTATTTTCGTCCATTACTGGACATACCTAGCACTGCTCCAACAGCACGCCGTTGAGCTCGATATTTAGCTCATCGCATCCAACTGCAGTCAACTGCCGTCAGTCTCACCATCACATAATTCTTGCTTTAGTCTTATGTGAGTATCAGTTTTAACAGTATATCAATGGAATAGATGTTACATTGAAAAAGTAACTAACAGTTGGCAAAAAGGGTAATACACCAATTTCTGAACAGAGTCGGTAAGAAATTACGGAAAAGAACGAATTGAGGATTAAATTTCGTTCAAGGACTGTTTAAAATAGAACTCGACCAATAGATTAAAAACGTTCATGGGCCGCTTAATACTCTCAGAGGACCCATAAATTGGATTACAAAGAAATTGGACCTTAGAGGAAAAAAGGGTTTAGTATTGATTTAATGAAAAATGGACACCAAAAGCGAGGTCAAGTACTCATCTTTATTCCTATTTTATAGGGGCTTCTTTCCAGTAGATGCAAGATGAAAGCAATAAAATTTTAATTAAGTTTTTTTTTATTTTACGACACCATCAATGAACATACCAAAGGTATGAGGAAAACAGTCAATTGGTATCTAAAGATCAAAGATTAGGGCATCATTAATTGTTGTTCACTAAAGTTGCAATAATTTACATTGGGATTAGATGTTTTACCGCTTTGCAAGATTAAAATGAGATACCTAGTTGTTTTGACAATTTTAAATCCGTTTTCAAATCAAATAAGTATTAGTAGTATTAGCCCCAAAATTGGCTGTTTATAAATAAATTTTACGATTATATTTTGTTTCGAACTTTAATTTTATAACTCTCCAGATTACCAAAACACAATTCAGAGATAAAACTAATTCCTCTATTACCGGTTCTGGGATAGGGACTGAAAAAAATTCCGCAACAAAATGAAAAAGTCCAATTGAACCGAGTTCAGTTCGGCGGGGGTAAAAAAAACGCTGTTAATTAAAATCGGTTTAAGGGCGATTATATTCAACTCAATTAATGAGACCCAGAGGTATTGTGTTCGGATGTCAAGAGATTTGATATTAAATTACGTTTTGTAAAATAATACTGACGTTGAACATTATTCTTTAGCAATTCGTGCTCAGTTAACTTGCTAACTAGATAATATTGATAAAACAAGAGTATAGGAAATCTCATGTCGTGAAACGTGGGGATACCGTTAATAATTGAACACGTTAGTTGCAAAATTTCATGCTTGTTTTCGAGATTTATGGCGACCGTTAGCGTTATTTAATGGTTTTATTTGCAAACTACACTTGAGATTGACTACCAATACATCAGATTTTAATTTTTTTTGCTATTTAACATATAAACAATACTGAATTTTTCACCATTTTTAAATTTCCAGCCTTCATCAATATCATCAAACTTGCTCATCTAGGAATGATACTATGACTTAGCTTTTTTGGAACGTCCGCTATTAGATCATGATATTATACAAAATGTGTATTTTTATATACAAATAAATTTCTAACCTGACAATCATTAGAAGCCTCCATTTCTACTTTAGTTTCTCTGATTTTAGTCTTTTCCCTCCAAATATACCTACATGTATTATTGACGTTTGTTAAAATAATATCCACATTTATTGATAATGTTGTGTTAACGATGTTTCTCTAGAGAACTTTCTACTCTACAAACGTTTTAAACTTTACAGCTCTTTTAATATCGTTCAGTACGCCGCTACTTTTAACTCTGCATTAAAACTTTAGTATTTATATATTTGTTATCGTATTCTTTGATGGTTCTGCTGGTAGAGTTTCATGTGATATAAGTTTCTGTAAGCTTTTATTCCGTTGTAACAAGATTTTCTACTATTTTGTGTATATGGACATAAATATAACATAACTGACTGCTTTGTTGGTGGACTGGTTGTAAGTGTTACTGGCAACTATTGTATTTTTCTAACTAAGATTTTCTTGTAGACATTTCTAGAGGTGGCTCGGAGCTGAGATTTCTGCATAGCAACAGGCTCACCACATATTCCATGGTGGTAGGTACGTAGACGTAATTGGTGAAAGGTGGGAGAGTGTTACACTCCCCTGTCCACCTTTGGGGATTACAAGCGTGATGTTACGATTATAGTATAATTGTCTTTGGGATGTCAAAGAGAAGGAACAATTATAACTTATCACTTACCACACATCTTTTCTGTCTGGTCTGATCTCTGCCATCTAATTAAAATTTCCACTATCATTGTACGTATTGATATCATCATCATTATCATTATCAGCCCACTCCCGTCCACTGCTG
>DWME01001452.1:0-24827 GCA_018244795.1 Parelbella ahira ahira
AACCTCCACACTTTAAAAAAAATATTCTAAGGTGTGTGAAGTCTGCCAACCCGCACGTGGCCAGCGTGGCAGACTATGTCATTAATTCTCTCAATAAGAGAAGAGACCCATATTCCAACAGTGGAATGATAAATGGGTCGATTATTATTTTTATTATTATTCAACGATGTTCAAGGCATAATATGTATGTTTTGCAATTATGTCAGCTTCTACTCATTTCTGAATAACTAGTCAAATTGTGGTCGCTCGGCGGTTAGTCATTCCTTTATGATGTCCAAGAGGCTGGGAACGTGTGGCCGAGATAATGTTGTAAGGGTGGCTCGTGTCGCCAGAAATCCTCAACAATCATATTAATTTACAATTAGTTTTAATTTATGTTAGCCGAAAAGCCTGTCTTACAATTAAATACATTCCATACAAATTATATTCACATGGGATGTTCATTGAGGAAAATTTATACTACATTGAAAATATTGCCAGTACATGTTACAACATTTACCGGACAATATATAATAGTGTGGCGTTCCCTGAACGCACCCGTTTTTTTCTGTACGTCACATACACGTCAGATTGCTGTCATCTCACTCGGTCTCTCGACGTGCGTCAGTCCGGCAAGGTCTAATATTTAGTGTAGATATATGTATATTGTATCCGATCCATAATACAACGTTCAAAGAAGAGTTCGTTTTATTTCGACGCCTACCCGTCAAGAAACGCTCGTCGGGACGACCTACGCGTCCCATGATAGTATACAACTAATAATATGTATGAGACTGAATGGATAATTTAGAAATATGTCCTACTAAGCCAGAAATTGTCATAGGAGTGCGGTACATTGTTCACCGTTCTCTGCGCGCGACGGTTGGGCGTGAAACATTTAACAAACCTTGTGGAGATTCTACTTGTAGTTCCGTTCTTAATGCACTAGACGGTCTCTATGAGGTTTTCGTGGGTATGATTTCTTCGTTACCTGCCTTAGTAAATGTATCTAGAGATTCTATTGGCTAATTCTAAGGAGAAATGATTAGGGCAAGAATACAGGGGAAAGACAAGTATGAGTCACAACAAGTATGAGAATGTCGAGGCCTGTGACCATGATTAAATGCGCTTGGCCAACTTCGCGTGCCTTAGAGATCAATATGGAGCACTGAGATGTGCGGGTTTCTTTGCGATGTGTTCCTTCACGGTTACAGCAAGTGATATTAAATGTCACATTAAGTAGTATCACTTAATTACTAAACATAAACTAGTCCGGGCTAGCCCTACGGTAGTCGCTGACGAGTCGCGTAGTTGGTGACGTCACGCCGAACAGAGGCAACTAACACCTCGTCATGTACAGTGCGGCTGGCACAGCCACACCTAACACGGCTAACAAGAACATAATATGTATGTGTTGTGTTGGTCATTCGGGGCTTTCAAGGATGTGATGACGATTAAATATCTATTCTTGCTATAAAATTTTCAGCTTTATCGGTGACAGATGATAGATCAGACACTGGGTGATGGGGAATCAGAAGCCCGAAATCTTTGTGCGTATATCAAGAGCGTGATGAATGTAGAGGAAGCACGTTATTTCAGTAAGGATACAGATATTTGGTACTCGATACTTTTTTCCTACGTCATCATAGACCATTTTTTTGTTATCGAGGGGGAAACCTTTAAAAGGTACCCGAGATCCTTGGCGAAATATCGGGCTATGTGGGATATGTACCGCATTGAAACCCCCCTAGTGGCCTTCCTCTGCGCTAGTAGGAGGGCTCTGGGATCTCCGGCGGGACGTACCGGTGCACGTCGTCACAGACCAGGCATAACGATAGTGTGTTAATTAAAATGGTAGAGGAACGCAAGAAAATCGGAGATATAAGTAGTCATGGCAACAAAAATATAAGTATGTAGCCATTGGATTGGCATTACAATTCCCGCTCGGACGACAGACGGTGAGAGGCACTGTTTACATTTAACTATATACATATATTAAGAGTTGTAAGCACCATGTTGCTTTGATCACCGATGAATCACCGGTCTTCCATGAACTAGCCATAACTGCGTGTCACTAGTGTAATTTATGATGATGATTATGAATCATCTGTTAGACGTGACTGGTCCGCTGTACAGTAGTTCGTGCAACTGTTGCGGCGCCGGGGATCGTGTGGTCGAGGCCCACGCTGGACAAATATTTTTGTTATGAGCTCAACTTTTTGGTTTGTTTCTGGGTGTAAACAAATTAAAAAATTCCATCAAAACATTTTCATGTAAATAGTTACCAAGACGAGTGCACACGGCTTGCACTGTAAAAAAGTGATCAGATTTTATGCAACGCCAGGCTTCTACCTCTTCATGATCTACGAGAACTTTAAATGCCGTAACTCTACAATGAACTAGCTCTACGTGCCCTAACACTACATGCCCTAACTCTACTTGCCCTAATTATACAGGCTGTAACTCCATCAACTCTACACTCTAGTTAAAGTGTGTGGCTGCGCCGTTTCAATGCTCCAAGTAGAAGATATTTGTATTACGAGTATGTATGGTGTGCTGGTATCATCATCATCATCATCATCATCATCATCATCATCATCATCAGCATATCTCAGTCCACTACTGGACATAGACCTTTCCTAATGAGCGTCATCGCGCCCTGTCTTCGGCTTGTCGCATCCAGCGTCTGCCTGCAGCCTTTCGCAGATCGTCATCCCACCGGGCCGGAGGAAATCCTAATGACTAATTCACGTACGTCGATAAATTGAGAAATTTTAATATTATTTGGCCTACCAAAAGCTAATCGGAATCAACTAACAACTCGGTTTTTAGCAATAATATTTCAATATTTATTATCTAGTTACGTGTAATAGCCGTAAACGCTGTACTGTTATTAAATAGCTATAATATTATGACGTCACAACTATGGTGGCCAATCGTGGCGCGTTTATAGTCTCGTGATTTTTTTTTTGAATTTTATCAATTTTCATTTTTTAATAATTTATTGAAAATGATTTTTTTTAAGTTTTTCCCATTAAATATCAATATCAATAATCAATATTAATAATAAAGTTTTAAAATATATAATAAAGATTATTACTAATTTTTTTTCAAATGCCGAATTATGCTACTTTAGCATAACTTTCTCCGGGCCTTTAGCCCTTCAGTACGAGGGCGCGCCCACGCGCACGGCCGAATGTGTGACGACATTCGCGCAAGACCAGTTTTGCGACCATAATTACGAGTCTCTCTCTAAGTTAGGCATATCCGTATTGAGAATCGATATCAATCGTGCTTCCACGCATTACTGTACTGTAGACAAACGTCACCAGACCATTACTAGAGAGTGTGAACGCGGAAAAAGGCGTGGGGTTTAGAAAATTATACTAACGTAATATAATGTTTATAATCCTCGAAGGGGTAGGCAGAGGAGTGTTGTACACTTCCACGTTTCTCTAGTTACGTTTAGGTCCCATGGAATAGGCAGTGAGCCTATTGCCACGCACCGGGTGGACATCCAGACTCCGAGTCACTAAATTCTAAATTAGAATAGTCTAAACTCTAACAGTAACCGACCTGAGATTTAAACATTCGAACACAGAACCTCCCGATCGGCAGTCGCGCTTGCAACCACTCGACCAACGAGGTAGTCAACGTAGCAATTGTAAACTCTTAATTTCTACCTACCCGTAGATATTTATTTATTTACACATCAAAAGCATTACACAGGCTATAACGCTAAGTTTTGTACAATTAGTTTGCACGCGTGTAGGCAAGCCGGTTGCAGGCGTGAACATCATTCTTTGCAGACTATAGTAACAGTATTATGATAAAGCATCTAGAAAAGTTTAAGTAAAAATAACATTAATAGATATAACAGTTAAGGGGATAGTTGCTGATTTATTATATTTTGTAGAATTATTGTTGTAACAATATCATGCCTGTAATCCCCGAAGGGGTAGGCAGAGGAATGTAGTATACTCCCACGTTTCACCAGTTACATTTAAGTCCCATGGAAATAGGTGGTGAGCCTATTGCCATACACCGGGCACAATTCCAGACTCCGAGTTACCACTTGATGACCTTGGTCAATTTGGCTAGACAAATATGTTACAAGGGATACTAAATTCGATTGATCAGATCGCCCCTCTTAAAACCGTGCTCATTTTCTGATAGAAAAGGATCCAAATGCTTTGTCATAATAGGACATACGAGGCTTTCAAACAGTTTAGATAAACTTGACAATGTTAAACAGGACAATAATTCGTCGTGTCCCGAATATTTAAAATTTTATAAAATGGAACGATCTTTGCTTATTTTCACTTCTTAGGAAAGACTCCCATCTGTCAAAGATTAATTAAAAATTAAAGACAGCGGTAGGGCAAGACTACGGCCGCATCGCTCTAAGAAGACAGGTGGCGCTACATATGTATAGTTTTCGTACAGCACGTACAATTTTCTTCTCGCTAATTGTAGCGCGGCATAAACAATTTGTAAAACCTGGTCTGTTAATTTTATTGGGTGGTGAACTTCTATTGAAAGCTGGAGAGAAGTGAAGCGCAAAGAGTCCAGCGATTTCCGATTCACATGTAGCGACGCGGTTGCCTAGATACATCTCTAATGGAATATTTTTATTCTACATTGAATGTTTAAGGAAGTTGGCCTTACGATCAGTTAGGAATATAAGCAACTGGGGTCTGGGATCGATTTTGCCTAATACGTTTGGTGATTTCATTACTTCAATTCCATTATAACCAGTTATTAGCGGGTCTAATAATTGAGCATCTATATTAGGTACACCATTCATTTGTTTTAAATTGTTAATTGACATGAAAAGGATTAATGATAAGCCCATTCGAGATTTGTGTTCTGCTCGTATGTATGGAGCTTCGTCTAGACTGGGAGCAGTTATTAAAAGTTGAGTGAAAGTCGCCAATGATTACAACTCTCTCTGTGTACTCCAAGATACTATTGGCGTCGTGCACAAAACGGTGAAGGGACTCCAAACTGACTGCTGTATGGAGAAATAATACACACATTCTCGCTTTTTTAACAATACAGTTGTCTTTAACCGATATACTTACCCACAAATGCTCTCCATCGGCTGCTGAGCAAATTTGGCTAAAGGTAAAGCGTTTATCGACTCCAATCATCACACCACCACCGTCCTTTTTGGATTCCTTTGAACATTGCCTATCTTTACAGTATGTCTACGTAGCGCTTGTCCATAAATTCACTGTTAACAATTTTATAATTCAGCCAAGTGTCTGTAAACAATATGACGCTGTAATTATCGAGTTAGATGTTATGTATAACATCTTCAGTTTTAGACCTCATACCGCGCACATTTTGATATTACATTATTAGAACCATTATGCATTATTAAGATTACTAATTCATTACATTAAATACATTATGGTTACGTTATTCGTTACAGGCACTCGATGTCTTTTATAATGGTGACGAGGCTTTGTTCGTCTCTTCTCGTAAATATTCTGCCATCGCGAACCCATACGTATTTATAGCAAGCTTCTTTGGCTTTTTGTCGGGGTGCTGCATGTCAGTTTTTGTTAGCAGTACCCGTATAAGAAATAGACGTCAAAGTATATATGTAAGTATTTGAATCAAATACATTGGCAGTGGCTTTGTTCGTCACCGTTAGAACGTCACAGAACACCAAGTTCGTTGTAAGTACAGTTGGCAGAGCAGCGTCTCGCGGAAGACATGTAAATGTAATAGCCTTGCACGTTTATCAGGCCCTAGAATATTGAGCGAGCCACTGGCATGTCGCCGTGCCTTATCGTCGCTGATAACAGCGTGATATTGACCCAGCGCCGGCACCGCCTCGGGCGCCGCTTGGCGACCACTACATTATGTTACACTTCATTTACCTAATCGTTTATACAGTATTTTTACAATTATTTTAGAATTAATTTCTGCGACCGACTTGATTGTGGTAACAGGGTTTATTCTGAAAGATATCCAATTTGGAAAATAATCACCAATAATTTAAGCCTATATTCGATATCTATTATTTTTTTATTTTGTCTATTTGATGAAGATGATTCAAAATTCTTTTGATAGGGTACAGTCGTCAAATGTCATCCCCTTTTTATAAAACAAGCTTAAATAAAAATGAACACAAGTAGAATAATGAATAACGCGTCAAACATTAGGTAGACTATTCCTTTAGTGCAACAAGCAATCAAAAACCCGGAAACATTTATTTAACGTAACAGCCCGCCTGTAATCTCCGAAGGGGTAGGCAGGGAGTGTAGCACTTACATTCCCACGGTTCACCAGTTACGTTTAAGTCTCATGGAATAGATGGTGAGCCTATTGCAATACACAGGGCACAATTCCAGACTCGCGAGGCACTACTAGAAAATCTTAATTAGAAAAACCCAATAGCACCCGACCCGGGATTTGAACCCAGGATCTCCCGATCGGCAGTCGCGCTTGCAACCGTTCGACCAACGAGGTAGTCGTTTATTTAACAAAATAAGATAAATTCTAAGAATTTCGTTTAAGGCGCTTAACTCCGTCCCGGAAACGATATTGAGATGTAAAAAAATTGTAATTGTGAATTAAATGTAGTTATTATAGAATATAGTATAAAAATGTATTGTTTATACTATATTCCTTTACTATAACGTAACATAACATCACGCCTGTAATCCCCGAAGGGGTAGGCAGAGGAGTATACTACATTCGCACGTTTCACCAGTTACGTTTAAGTCCCACGGAATAAGCCTATCGCCATGCACCGGGCACAGACCGAACTCGCTAGTAACTACTAGAATTTCTGAATTAGAAAAATATAATAGTACTCAGGGATTTAAACCCTGTACTTCCCGATCGGCAGTCGTGCTTGCCCTCGACCAACGAGCCGGTCACACTACACTTCCGTTTCTTTTTTTCTGCCGTTCCTTCATCCTTTCCTTCCGCTTATTATTTACGTGAATTATTTCTTTTTATAACCCATTTAATTTTTTCGTACTGCCTCTATAGCTAATTTCATAGCTTCATGATCCCATAGTTCACTTTTTGGCATCTGTAGAATAAAGAAAAACAATAAACCAAACGGTAAGATTTCTTAGGAAAATTAATCTTTAAAGTAAAACGAAGTACCTAAATACCGCCCCGAGGACGAAATTAGGTTCATGAAGGGGACGGTATTAGGAACTTCTAAAGTTATAATGGACACCTATCCGGATAAAACACATTCCGATTCTACTTTTGTATTGCTTTGAATCTTATGTAAACACAGTTTTATTTTCTTCACTTGCATAAATTTTCGTTTCAGAATTTTTTTTCTGACAGTTGTACAGGTACATAATCTCTTTTAACAGTGAAATTAAAAAAGTTGCATCCCTGCTTTTTATCACTTTATAGGATATTGGTATTATGAATCTCTAGCCTTTACTGTGATCACGATAGCCAATGAATATCATTGTCTGTGCCTTTGGGTCCCACTATTTGCGCATCTCTAGTGGTAAGTGTACCATAGCATCACAACCAAATATGCACAGGTGTTTTATTACATTTGGTTACAGATCCAGACCACAGTTTTTCAGGTGTCTTGAATAACAGGGACTTAGTCGGAGATCGATTAATTATGTAGGCAGCTGTATGTTCTGCATCAGCCCAATATTGTTTTGGTAGTTTTGCGTTAAGTAGCATACATTTCGCTCTTTCAATGAGCGTTCTGTTCATTTGTTCTGAAGTCCCATTTCGTTCAGGAGTGTATGGTGTGTTAGTCCAGTGTATGATACCAGCACTTTTTAATTAGTTAAGAGAATTTATTACTGACATACTCTAAGCCATTATCCGTTCTAAGAATCTTTATGTGGCAGTTCAATTGATTTTTACTTCATTTTTAAAATCTTTGAAATCTTTTCCTAGTCTGTCGCTCTTTTTGCTAAGAAAATATACATACATGAATCTTCTTGGTATAATCATCTGTGAAGGTCGGGAAATACTTGGCGCCTCCTATTGTTTGTATTTCCATAGGTCCACATATATCCGAGTGTAGCAGCTGAAAAGGAATCGTTGATCAGCTTCTTTTCCTTTTAAAAAGTAGCCGTGTTTGGTTACCTTCTTTACAGGTGACACATGTCAGACTTTCAGTATTTGTTGAGAAAGTTATATGGTCAGCATTTTCAGGCATTTTCCTTAAACTATCAAAATTAAGGTGTCCCATTCTTTGGTGCTATAAGAAAATATATATATCTAAATATATCTTGTTCTTCAACATCAGACACGCATGCATCGCCTCCTCTAGGAGTGTTCAGTCGGTACATGTTGATTATGCTAGCTGTTGCGACTATCTGATTTTTACTGTTCATAATAATACAGCTAATTTATCAAATCTTATTTCGCCACCACTTCGAATGATCGTACTCACGGATAGTAAGTTAGTCGCCAATTCAGGTGTTAAAGAGGACCTTTTTCTCATGGCCTTTATCGTTATAAGTGTGCGAGCTTACTTGCCCTGAGCATTGCACAGACAACTCCTTGTTGTCTGCGACTGTTATTTTCTTTATAAAAGCGATCGACTAATTCTGAAGCAAATCATTGCGTTTGATCATGTGCGAGGTTGCACCGGAGTCCACATACCAGGCATAATATTGTGAGAATGATGGTACAAATACAACAGCATATAACGAACTGCTTGGCCTTTGTATGTCTTTAGCTTTAGATTTGAATTCTGAACTTTTATGACCATATTTATTGCAAGTATAGCATCTAAGTCCTTTTGATTATGGTTTTTCTGAGACTTTTTGTTTACTACAAATGCCTTGGAATCATTTTCGGACAGTCTAACATCTTGTAATAATTTTGCCTTAATAGAATTTGAGGTGATTTTCATTCCGGAGCTCTCTATGGCTATTATCATACACTAATATGTATCAGCAGGACCGGAGAATAACAGTGTTCCCAGCCACTCGTCATCTACCTTAAAGCCTATGTTTATGAGCTTATTAACAGTACCCATTATTTTGTTTACATACTCCTCTATATTTTGACATCCATTTAGTGATGTATTACATAGGTCACGAAGCAGACCAACTCGGCGTGCTAGCTCAGAGTCGTCGAATGCTGACGACAATTTCTCCCATACTTCTTTGGCAGTGCTAACCTCTTGAATGTGCACATAATTTATTGGTTCCACTGAGAATATTATGAACGCCTTAGCTTTAGTGTGCCGATTCCTATCTACACTTTCTGATTTGTCTTCTGTGCCATCCCAGAGTTCCTCATGTTTGCAAGTAGGTTTTCATTGTAAAACGACCGGTTACATAATTATAATTTTCACGGCCAGATTGTTTTTCGATAAACGCGGGAGTATTATTTAATGCCATTTTCAACAAAATAACTCTCAAATATCTTATTATTTAAGTATCCTATGTTACTTCTCATACCTCCAAGAATATGTGTATGATCGGTTAAGTAGTTTTCGCGTGAAGGCGTAACAAACAAACTTACATTTACATTTACATATAATGTTAGTAGGGATTATTTTTGTATGTATGTAACATTTAATGTACATATGTGTAATATGTATTACAAACATCTTAAATTGAACAAAATAAACCATTTATTATTTACATTCCCATTGTCAATGTCAGACATGAGACGTCAATAAGACGTCAATAATAATTGTTGCAAAATTGTTAAATAAATATTGACAACAATTATTATTGACAATTGATGTCAATAATTAATACTACAGAGATTTATACTCGTATAAGTGTAGTCTTTGACATTAGAACCTAGACAACGTCAAACTGAGTTTTACCGAATAAAATAGACGGGAGTTCTCCGGCGCCAGCGCCAGATGCTGCAGCATGATGGTCGCGATGCACGCGCCGGCCACGTGCGAGCACGCACGTACACGGCCGGAACATCGCCGCTGCATCGTGTTCGTCGCACGACTGTATCGCTGCAAAATGACGCTGTAGGGGACCTCCCTTATTAGCATTTTGTTACCGATTTCAAGGATATTTTAAAAAGATTAACCTGCGATATATGTATGTATATACGTAGGATATACTTCCGCGGTGTGTCTCGTCGATACAGATTGACACGTCCAGCTCTCTTCCAAAAACAAGCGTATATTTTAATTTCGATGAAATTCGTTTATTAATTAGCCGGGATATATATAAAATATATTTGGCGTTTTATTTTATCGCAAAACAACAAATTCGTGTTTCAAACCGCACAACTGTCAGGTTGCAACCGAAAATATATTTACAAAACTTACCAGTCGCAAACTTTTCGCACAAACGTTCTTACTATCAGAAAAGTCGATAAATTTTGCGAAATCAAATCGCCATAAAGCGAAAAGACTTAGAAACTTGTCTCTCGGCCCGTAGACGGTGGTCCCTCGTCGGGCGCCAGTAATTTCAGCGAGCGAGACGACAACAGAATATAGGGGTAACTATCTCGCTCTCGGCGCCCGGCGACTTGGCGCCGTCTGTCGCTCGTCTGCCGCCACTCCGGAGCCTCTTACATAACTGCCAAGGATTTCAACTTCCTTGTAAGAGGTCACGAAAACATAGAAAACGGGTCAGGTTGGAAATTAGCCCAGGAGCAATAAATACGCTTGGAATAGGCCCGGGGAGAGGGTGGCTCAGTGTTGCCAAGCGCTTATCGTGGTTATTGGCGGAGGTTCACTCTGTTTCGTTGTACCATTTATGATACATATTGTACATATCCAATGTTTTTCTCTTTTATTATTTTCGCATTATTTTACTTGTTCTTTAAATCTTGATATGAAGAAAATTTGATTCATATTTTTACAGTTAAAAGCTCCATTTAGATATTTAAGTATTTATGTCTGGATGTGTTTTTTTCAGGTACAAAATCTGCAATGTGATATAGAAGTAAAATAGAATAACGCCAAAACCGAGAGTGCCTTAACTAGTTAACGCGCAAGTGCCTAATTAGAGTAGAGGAACACTGATCGAACGACAACGATACGACTTACGACATATTATTGGTGAGTATAATGACACATGTCACGATTTATTTCTTGTATTGTAACGATCTTTACAAGGCCTTATCACGACGTCTCGTTAGATTTGTGTCAGGTCGCGATATATATGCTTTGACCAGGTTCGAAGAGCAGCAACGTCAATTTTTTACGCGTCGGATAGTACTCACTATACATAGTTATTACTAGCTGTGCCCGCGACTTTGTTCGCGTGGAATTTAATAAAAAAGTTATTGTTCAGTTACTGCGCAGTGGTGGCATGCGCGTGGGCTGCGCGCGTTACTGGACAGTACTTGGACATTGCAACATTACTTTATTTTATAATTCTAAAATCCTAAAATGTAAGTAGCCTGTTACTCCTTATTACATCAGCTATCTGCCAGTGAAAGTTCCGTCATAATCGCTCCAGCCGTTCCAGAGATTAACCGGAACGAACAGACAGACAAAAATTGTAAAAAATGTTATTTCGGTAGGTATACGAGTATGTACCGTGCATACATTCATATGCATATAGTTAAAAGCGGTTATATTAATATTACAAACAGACACTCCAATTTTATTTATATGTATATATAAGAAATCGTAATTTGTAAGGTCGGTATTGTAGGGGCGGTGGCATATTTTGGTTAAATGTGACTGAAGTAAAATTATTGTTTAAAAATTGTCACATTTTATTTACTTCTTATTTTTATTTTATAATAAGCGGGTAATATTAATTTTAATATTTGTAATTATGAAAGAAGCTACGTAACTAAAAAGGGAGAGTTTTAAATCGCGTGATTTACACCGTTATGCGATTGTCGACACGCTTTCTTATAAACCATTGCAATTTCTAGCAACTAGAAATTGACAACACACGATCTAACTGTAGCGCCTTCCATCTGACTTAATAACTAACAATCTTTAATTCGCGAACTTCTCTAGCGACTGTGCGAACATGTGAATAAACCAGAAGATTTTCGGTAAGTTTCAATCCAATCGCGCTAACGAGGCATTCGGTTGGTATTATTATTATTACGTCGTTATGTTCGGCCGACGAGAACCAGCGTGCGGCGTACGTGCCTCCCAATACGGGTTTCTTAGAAACCGTCTCTTGTGCCGTAGGTAGCTAAATAAACGTAAACACGTGTGTCGTAACTAAGTGCCTAACTGGTGGCCAGATGTTCAGTGCTCACTAGGACGGTCTGATATGGTAATCTGCACTTCCCTACGCTAATGTCTGCAAAAGCCATTCCGTAATTCTATAAGGATTTCCACTGACAAGCGCCGAGATGACAATATGTGTCACAACTCGCGTTGCCGGCTCGTCTCTAATCTGTAACGTTGCAAACCTTCGGCTCTAGATATTATACCGAGTACTCTATAATTTCACAGCGAACTGCCTGCAGAGATAAGGCTTCAAGTTCCAAAGAGCTCTCATGAAAATCAGAAAAAACTGACATTTTCAATATTGCAACTCCGATTAAAATTAATTACTATATTTGTACAGCCGTTGAAAGTTTAATCAAAGAAGTAAAAACATTTCAGTATTTCTATCGACGTCTAAAGGTTATAGCCAATCTTGAATTTTGTTGTTTGTCCTTTCGAGACCTTCGTCCTCTGGTCCTCCATAGCCATGTGCGTATTGCCACTGATACGTAATATCGTTACTAATTAATTTTGGTAACTAATTAGTGCAATATTCATTATTCGGTAGAATCACTCGTGCGTTAGATGGATCCTTCCTGTTATTGTCACCAGTCCTAATAAAATACATAATATTATTGTAATTTACCTAATATGCGCTAAGAAATCATTACTCCCTGAAGAGCCCCTGGTCCAAGATTCGCTCGCGACTCAAACTCAACTCAATGCGATCAATAAGTGACACTATTCGTATCGCTGTTTTAGTTTGAATCGATATTAGAATGTCCGACGTAATAACACAATGCGTTCCGTTTAGTTATTAAGTGTAATATTGTATTTTTTTAGGTCTCTATTAAGGGCTCATATAGGACATTGAGACTTACATATAGACATATTTTCATGAATAGCAACGACTGGCTTGCATTATCTTGCCCGCAATATCTGTTTGTCATTTATATTAAATATAAACAATTACCAATTACTACATATTATATAATATTTATGTAATAAAACCGTGCGTTTACCAAATATCAAAACTAGATCCAACGAAATTTGTCTTTAAATGACGATATGAGGTAAAACAAACTTTGAGCTTATATTGTTTGTAACCCGTTCCGAGTCTACCAACTACAAGTGAAAATGAATTTTTGAAAATCAATTTATGGATTTCAATGTACAAATATTATTTACCACTGACGTTTGTAAACCATTATTTGTAATAGTCTTATTCTATCAGTATACCTTACATGTATTCGTGTTATTAAACGATCAGTGTACATCAGGCGGTATGTAAGGACTGATAACTTACAAATATTCACCTATTCGCCGAGGAATGTATCAGACATGCACCGGCCGGTATCGGTATCGGTCGAGCGGGCAACGCCGAGCACACAGCATTGTGTCCCTTATAGAACAATGCGTCGTATTTATAAAACATTAAGAGCCGTATCGTTCGTGAAATTAATAACAAATAACAATTGTGAAACGCTAGTTCGGGAACGGTGTGAATTACCCGCGCTGTTGAGTAACTGCGTGTTGCGTTCCACGTTTTTTTATAGATTCATAGTTTTCTTTTTATATTCACGTATAAGAATTGCTTCTGAGAATCAAAATAATAGATTTCTTGATGCTCAGTTATATATAGGTACTATGACCGTTCAATGAGTCGCGTGGATCCACTTCACCTTTCCACCACTGATGTTGAACTCAAAAAGAATCTTAACCCTTAGATGTTTTGTTTTGATCAGAAGGGTACTCATCAATTTTCATAAATACATTCATAATGAGATATCTGTAACACGCAAACTTGAGAGGGCGAAGAACTTTATAAGTGGATATTACCTTTTCTCAAATCTACTTTATAAGTCTAAAATTATTAATATGTTCTTAATATAGATAAATTCGAAAGGCGGACTTAAAACGTTGTTGCCTGTAATCCCCGAAGAAGTACGCAGGGGAGTGTAGTACACGCGCTCGTTTCACCAGTTACATTTACTTCCCACGGAATAGACGGTGAGCCTAATGCCATACACCGGGCACAATTCCAGACTCCGAGTCACTACTACAAATTCTAAATTGGAAAAATCCAATAACACTCAACCCGGGATTTGAACCCAGGACCTCCCGATCGGCAGTCGCACTTACAACCACTCGACCAACAATGCCTCTTCTAATAAAGTGTATTTACGTCAAATTAATGTTATAATTACCAGCTTATTTTTAATATGTGTGTAATGTGCTACTGCTTAAATAATTTTTATCATAAAACATTACTTTAGCTAAGATACGTATCAATAATCTTTATGTCATGTTTGGTTATTGGTAGTGTGACTACTTCGTGACCGGGTAAATCACGGAAGGCATATTGACAGTGTAAAAGTCTAAGCAATAGAAATATACGAACGCAGGCAGATTAGTATATATAATTAATAGGACGCAACTCGGTAGTCAAAAGGCGTCAATTTACATAGCAGAATCACATTGCAGTGCTTACATCAACAAGGTTGCAGTGATCGAATAAAGGTGACACCGTCTTAACTCACGTTTTCTCGGAACGGCTCGGCTACTCCCAGACACATGGTCTATTTCATGGGCTCCTAATGAGAGACCGACGCGGAAATCGCTGGACACGTAATTAACCGAATGGTGCTTTATATTCGTTACAAAATCGTTATTTAATTAAGTTAACTCTTAGTAACTTGGATCAAAAACAACCACTATTTGCTTAATGATCGACATCTATCGATAGGAAGTACGTAAAATATCTAAAAAAAGATATTAAATATGGGACAGTTGTCTAGTTACGTTACAGAGGTTTCTAACGTAACATCACGCCTGTAATCCGCGAAGGGACAGGCAGAGGAGTGTGGTACACTCGCACGTTGTACTAGTTACGTTTTAAGACCCATGGTGGTGGTGAGCCTATTGACATATACCGGGTACAGATCCAGACCCCGAGTCACTGCTAGAAAACCTAAGTTAGTAAATCTAAGTTAAAAAATCTAATTGTACCCGACCCGCGATTCGACCCAAAACCTCTCGATCAGCAGTTCTACTTTGCAATCATTCGACCTACGAGGGAAGGAGACAGGCAGATCTAAATAACAACAAATGGACGAAGCTTCAAGCTTCATGTGAACCCTTACTTCATGAATTAAATTCTATATCAGTGACAGTCAGACTGATAGATCAGTGGATATTGGTACCACACCAAAAACGAGCTGTGAATGTAAAAATATATTTTGCGGTTTACCATAAAATATGATTTAATGGATAATTTTATCTATAATTAGGCGAGTATACCTCATTACGTATGCTTTAAAGCTATGTAGATCAATAATTTTATGTTCTCACGTTTGCTAAAATGTAAATGTGTATATTTTACAGTATTTGTGAAAACAAACTATTAAGCTAAAGACAAACATAATCACACTCTATTATAAAATATAGGTAATATGTAAACGGCAAGCCGAGGACAGGGCGCGATGGCGCTCATTGGGGGAGGCCTAGGTCCAACAGTGGATTGAGATAGGCTGATGACGATGACGATAACGACGAAACGATTCATATTATTATTTATTGTTGACGACAGTTAGATGCGGTCATGTCGAATATTATACAGCATGCTATATCTTACCTTGTACAGTGGATAAATAAAAATATATAGACATAAGAACACAAAGGTCATACAAAGCGTCGATTACAATCATCTATTACGTTAATAATTATCAAATTGTGCTTTCTAAGAATTACGTTACCGCATAAAGAATACTTTTCTTTTAGAATAAGTCGTAGTTTATCCGCAATTTCCTCATAGCTATTGAACTCTTTGATGGTTTGTCTTGATTATGTTTTGTATATATGTAAATACATTTACAGTTGAACGCGACGAGCTGAAGATCGAGCTCAGTGGCGTGCTATCGTAGAGGCCTATGTCCAGCAGTGGACGGGAATAGGCTGACAAATAATGAATAAAGAAAAAAACGTGAGAAATTCGGATACCCTACCTCTTATTTGGTAAGGCGACTGAAGGTTATATTGGACTTAAAGCGATTAACACTTTGCTTTGTTCCTCTCTAAGAACCTCTGCGACCGACGTCTAAAATGTCCATAATATGCTTATTTTTCAATGTCTTCCAATAAATGATACAAAGCCAAGTTCGTAGATGGTGGTAATAAAATTGTAATTTTATACCTATGTTTGAAATTTAGAATAAATAAATTAATTATAATTATTAATTTGGTATAGGTATTCAAACGAACAGTAGACGGAAGTAGGCTGATGATGATTATAATAATTATTAAAAATATGATATTTTTTACAATATCTATAACAGCGTTGGTTTTTGAGTAATAATGCGAATAAAACACATATGCATCTACCAAGGCATTACAATTCGGATTGACGTATTTAACAAAACGCTTCGGATACGAAATGAGGTCATGACTAATTACGATAAATCGTCCGTAGTTGACACTATATCGCCGAAGGCGTGAAATACAACTCCGACTGGCAATTACCACACTGAAATGTACGTACAAAGATCGAACACCTGAGAGGCTTATTATCAAACACCTGGTCACAAGGAGAGAAGCACGCTAATTGTTTGAAAATAAATCGTTAGCGGCGCTTACTTTCGATTCATTACTTTATCGGTGCGAATTAACAAGAATTTTACATATTGTTCGACTCTGCATTGTTTTGTTACACACGCATCGCCAAATAGACAAAGACAGGACACTGTTAAAAACTTTGAATGATGCGTTTTTGTGTATGCAACATAATATGTACATACATATTTTATTTTCGATGACATGATTTTTTTCTTCGTTTGATAGCGGCTAAAACTGCTATGAGGGTAATGTTTGTAAGACGACAGTTTTTTTTTAAAATATAATAATATAGTATTGTCTATGATCAATTTCTAGAATAGCTCGCAGTGTCTCAGTTCGCACGCTACGCTCCTTTAAATTTTCTGCATTTCTGTTCGCACAACTCAGACAAAGAGGTATTAAACTGAGTTCATGTAACGCAGACGACTACGAAATACTCGAATTCGAGCCTCAATTACCTAAGGTTACTGATAATGCTCGATTTATACGTACAAAAGGTAATTGTTCTCTTGAACAATAAAGTCCGTAATGTAAGGTTCTAGGTAACGTTCCACGGCCTGCCTCGTTGGTGGAGTGGTTGCAAGCGAGACTACCGGTCCTGGGTTCAAATCCCGGGTGCTATCAGATTTTTCTAATTTAGTATTTCTAGTAGTGACTCGGAGTCTGGAATTGTGCGTGCTGTATGGCACAATAGGTTCACCACCTATTCCATGGAACTTAAACGTAACTTCGCGTCTGTTATCCCCGAAAGGGTAGGCAGAGGAGCGTAGTACACTCCCACGTTTCAGCAGATACATTTATGTCCTACAATGGAATAGGTTGTGAATCTATCGCTGTACACCGGGGCCACAGATCCAGAGTTCGAGTCGCTCCTAGAACTTTCTTCTAGAAAATCTAAATGAAAAAAATCCAATGGTACCTGCCCCGGAGATCAAACTCAGTACTCGGTCGGTAGTCGTGCTTGCAAACAACTAGAGCAACGTGGCAATCAATACAATGTATGTCAATAAACAGAAAATAGGTCTAAACCGCCATAAAATATTAATTTGCGTCAAAACAGCGTTCGTGTCAATAACGTTAATATTTAAACACTACACTACAGAAAGTTTACTTATTCGTATGCGAAATGTTTCAATAAAACGACAAAGAGTTTCAGTCAAATCGATAATTTACACATTAAAATTCTCGATTATTCATAATATTTCAAACGGCCTCCGTCGATTAAATCGACCGTATAGAAAACTTTACTTCGGCAACTTTCATTACTTTCATTAAGTATTCAGTACTTTCTTTGCAAACGTGTATATTACTTAAACGGCAATTTCTTCGGTGTTTTTCGTGAAGCTCGCTAATTAGTGGACAATTAGTGGATTGTACTTTAAATAATGGTAAAAGACAACGCTTTAGTATGGCGAAAGCGAGCCTGAATGATAAAACGCTTGGGGAACAATTTGCTAGAATATCAAACGTACTACATTTCTCTGTCTACCCCTTCGGGGATTGCAGGCGTGATGTTTCGTTTTTTTTTTAACAAACGTTTGCTCTTGTCATATTATTTTTATTGTAATTGGATTGAGTTATACATAATTTGCAACAAGAGAATAGAGGTTAATGGGACATGACCGCCGAGCTGATGTCAGGGGTCCGCGCTGATCGCTGCGCCCGCTAGATACGAGATGTCGTTGGGTTTGATAAGCGCAAATCTTACTAATATTATTATTCCAATACAGGGTCATTCATACCATAAAAATATTAATTGTTCTTTTATTACTTATTGCTACGCTTGATGCTAGTTGTAAACGTATGCAGCTATATATGTAGTTGTCATATTCAATAAACGTACGCCTGTAATCCCCGAAGGAGTAGGCAGAGGGGTTAAATCCTCACGTTTCACCAGTTACGTTTAAGTCCTGTGGAATAGGTGGTGAGCCTATTGCCGTACACCAGGCACATTTCTAAACTCCGAGTCACTACTAGAAATTTTAAATTAAAAAAATTTAATAGCATCCGACCCGGGATTTGAACCCAGGACCTCCCGATCGGCAGTCGCGCTTGCAACCACCCGACCAACGCGGCAGCCATTTATAATACTCGTTTAATATAGTTTTTAATGATAAGCTGAAAATGAATTTCAGGAATTGAACGTGTTTCTTGGTTTGATTGTTACTAGTAGCGTATAGGAAGTTGCTTTTGTGGCTTAGACTACTTTTAAAAATTTCCGCCTAGTTTAGATAATTTGCAGTAAATTTGGAGATAGGCTTCAAATGGAAAGGCGTGGAATGGATGCATCAAAAAAACGTCCGATAGTGAGAAGATTTTATAAATATAAAAAAAATAATTATCTATTATCTATACTAACAATGGACAATGCGATTATATTATTTCATCGGTGATGTTATTAAAAATTAAAGCAAGGTCTTCTAACGCGCCCTTGTCAAAATGTAAGCACTTTTAGGTAAAATTAACAGCGAAAACACTGATAATATTCTATTTTTGTGTATATCCAGAAACCAACAGGTAAACGAATTACAGCCTATTCTAGCAAGCAATCACAGCACTATCAACGGCTCCGACAACGAGTTTACTGAAGTTAAAAATGCTATCGCCTACAAACAAAAGGTTGTTACACGATTTTACCTTTTCGAATATTATAAAACTGTATTTAAAATACGCAACAACGTGTGGGTACTGTCGCTAATGGATGTTAAGTACTAAATTTGCGAATAGATTTTATTACGAAAATTTCATCTAAAATTAAAGACCATACTGTTAATAGGTGAAGACCATACTGAAATATAAATAGACATAGGTGAAATTATTGATTGATTTTATTTCATTGATCGGTATGTTGTTACATTATTGATTCGATTATTCTATTAATGATTTTTATTACGTTACGCGTAACACCGGAAAGTGGTAACTTATAAACACAGAACGTAAAGGTGTCGAGAATAAAATTAGAAATAACGGTAATATGTTTTGTACATCGTACAAAACATATGGTTATTATGGTACATTTAACGAACTATTTCGCTCAAGAAAACGTGTTATAAAATACGATAGCTTAGATGTTCGTTCGTGTAGTAGTGAACGAATGTAGTTTTCCTTGTGTCTAGTGTTGTTTCTGTAATAAGTCTATATTACTCGTTTAACTTTATAACGAATAGTGATATTAAAATAATTATATTATAACATATTGTTATCAAAATATTCAAGTAACTGCCAATTAGAATTTTTGTGTTATCTGTATAAAATCAATCAGTAACATTCAAGTTTAATATTAACCTGAAAACTATTTCACGCCAGTCTTGACGACACATTGACATTTCATGTGAAGGTTAGCATTATTTGTATTTAAATGTATTTTAAATGTAGAAATAGGCTACCTACCGTATGACTATTTTTTATAATATCAGAAAAAGCGTTTACAATCTATCTTCTTAAGATTTAGGTGAACAACAATAAAACGAAACATTCAAAAAGTACTGCATAACCACAGAAATTTCCTAACTATGAAGAATGATAAAGCTACCGTACATATAAGAACAATAATTATTATTCTCGTCACTGTACAATTGAAATCGATTTCTGCCGATGTCCAATCGATTTAGGTGTAAACTGTTGTAAAACAAATGTATACACGATACGTTTGCATTTGTACTGCATTCGTTCCGGTACGCTTTACGGCTGTGGGGTCAATCGCTTAGGATTTTGCTTTGATTAAAACGTGTAATTGATTTTCATTTGCGTTTGCAATGTACGCACTGTTCTCTTGTACTTCGTGTACGCTTAGCTTTAACAGAATCCTTCGAGGACTAGCGTGTGTTGTTGTAACTTTCGGAAAAGTACTAACGCGTTGAGCCCGTGGTTAACGAATTTTACTGCTGAGTGTCGTGGGTTCGATTTCCATCAAAGACAATTACTAGTATATGTGTGATAAGCACTAGTATTTGTTTTGGATCTGGATGTAAAATCAATTTATTTAAGTGTATATGAAATGTATACGAGTATATGAAATATCATATTCACCATAATTGTAATAAAACATTTTCTGCTTACATCGTAAACAGACGGTAGTATGTAAAGTGCCCCATATCCCAATGATAATACACTGGGATAAGTCAGCCGCGGCCAACTAATCTTCTATAAAATAAATTAACAAATTGCTGAAAGGGATTGTCATTACTATTCTAATTAATGTTTGATAATATGACAAAATTATTAACAATCCACCTAGTACCTACGCTTAATCTACCTGCCGTATACATATTCGAATGTAGAGTTCTATTAGAATTAATAGCCCGTAGAGTCGCACAAGTCGTGTAAGTACCTTTATGTAGAGCAAACTTAGCGATCTATAATAGAATGATGTCATCGAATGCCTTAGCCAGTTGTGATTATAATGTAAACATTGACCAAATATAATGCGAATTTTTCCGCCCGATGAAATATAATATCTTAGTATTGTTAAATCTTTATCTTAAATCTCCATCAACCTGTTCGCGCTCCCTTAGAACGTGGTTTTCCTCTGAGGGTACGAAGGTTCAAGTTAAGGGTTAAAATATCTAAACATGATTAATATATTATATTTTCGAATCAAAGTTGTAACGGTAATGAAAATGTAAGTAATCACATTTGCGTGTAATATTTTTATATCCCGTAGAACAATTAGAAAAATAACGTAACATCACGCCTGTAATCCCCGAAGGGGTAGGCAGAGGAGTGTAGTATACTCGCACGGTTCACCAGTTACGTTTTAGTCCTATGGAATAGGTGGTAAGCCTATTGCCATACACCGGGCACAATTCGAATTACCTTCATTTCTCTTTATACGTTTGCTGACAACAGAAATTGTGGCTTACATTGTGATTAAGGAAAAACTGGTGTTAGCGACAGCGACGCTCAGGAGCTGACGGCCGCGCTGTTTGTGGTCAATACAATGACCACGGTGACATCGGCCATGTTTAATCTCGTAATCTCCAACAGAAAGTGGAAACTATTAACAATTATGTATGACTATGTGAAACCAAGCTAACCTACCTGCAGTCTTAAAACATATGTATTTAGAAATAAAAATACGATTAATACGAAGATAAAATTCTTCTCCGTTGTTTTTTAGTGAACATTGGATAGGATTGTATTTATTTGCAAAGTGGTTCAATAGGAAATTTCAAATAATGTGACAATTGCCGGAAACGATTGCTGTGTATTACGAGATAATATGTTCTAATCATTTATAAGTGCTATTGGATATTTTTATCAAAACATATAAACATAATTAAATATTTTTTAAAAACCTAGCAAGATATTTTCAGAAACAGATCGCAAACACTTAAATTTAACAAAAGTTCTACTCAAAAAAAATAAACGAACAGCAAATATTTAAATTCGATCGGTTATTTTCGTAAATGGGCGTACATATACAAAAATATATCCAAGTGCGCCTACAATATACAATATAAATTAATGTTATTGTAATGTTGGCAAGCACGCGGTGATCCTTCAACGGAGATTACCAATAAACTTAGCGGTGGCTGACGTAAATCGTCTCTGATTTCGAATTTCAAGGATCCGAGTTTCCTTAAAATAGCTGCAGTTTTTAGTGCACACCGGCTCCGCACCGGACGGCTTTAATGACTTAGCAATTTTACTCCTCGAATCAAATCGTATTTTCAGTGCTAGCGGTTAAATCTATCAATGAGTTTCCGGCACCGCTTGACACATAACACCCACATATCGACAATCAAACCCGACTCTGAATGAACAATGCCTGTTCGGTCGTAAATTAATCGTTCTAAGTTCGTGCCGACGCGACTCGAGTGCGCTTAGTGGTAAGTCGATTACGCGCGGCACTCGCATATAATAAAAGCTTTATTCAAAAAGCGTAAAATAGCTCGCGTCTCATATATTTCTTGAGTAACAGCGCCAGCGGGTGCCGACTTTAAAAAATGGTCGTTGTATGAAATGTACAATGATAGCTCTCTATTAGTTGGTAGTGTCGATATATTTATGCAGTGAATGGTACATTATTAAATTTCTAAATATCATATGTCCCAGAAGTATTCTCCTCCATTGTTGATTGGTTCCTATAATTTATAGTATCTTGATCTTACAAAAGGTAGATAATCCAGATAGTCGATCCCACTAACTTCTACTCAGAGTAAGGAAAAAGTTAGATACCAAAATATAGTACATACAAAATTCTCAAAATGAAACGAAACAAACGTTGTCTTAAGATTTCGATAACGATTAATTATTTTATTAACAGTTCGAATCGCTAAAATGATTATAATGTTAGCATATAGCGTCGTACCCCCCCTCTCAACATAAATCCTAAAGTAATTATAAGCACCCCTAAACTCCCCTTCTAATAATGCCGTTTTTAATCTATTCGCGCGACGACCCTTGACTGCCTCGTTGGTCGAGTGGTTGCAAGCACGACTGCTAATCGGGAGGTCCGGGGTTCAAACCCCGATTCGGGTACTATTGGATTTTTCTAATTTAGAATTTCTAGTAGTGACTCGGAGTCTAGATGTGTGCCCGGTGTATGGCAATAGGCTCACCACCTATTTCACTGTGGGACTTAAACGTAACTGATGAAACGTGGGGGTGTACCACAACCCTCTGTCTACCCCTTCGGGGACTACAGGCGTGATGTTACGTTACGCGCAACGACTCATTTATGGTATGTCATAAAATTCTCCCCAACCAAATCAAATGGTGGCAAGTAGGTAATAACCATGTGCATTTCTGTACCTCAGGTTCCATTTATTTATAACATATATACAGTATCTTCCATGAACTATAATTACGCATGTATGATAGAACCTCCCTGCAACATTGATTTCAGATGGTAACAAAATTTTATGTGTCGGTGTGTGTCTACGTGTGTGTATTTGTATGTCCACGTGTGTATCTATACGGATGTATGTATATCTACGCAATTCATTTATCTTCTCAGATAAAATGAAACACGCATATCTCAGCTATCATAACCTAATATTACCTATAGGGTTATGTTTTGGGAGCGCGCTATGGCGAATCGTAAGACCGGATTGCAGGTACTAGTTGACATATTTCAATGACCAAATTTAACTGTTTCATACTAATTATTTCTCGACTAAAACGTGTATTATCAGGTCCTTTAGTCTCGTGGTGTGTTTCTTGTCTTCTTATTTAATTTATAAGCTTACACGTGATAACTTGTAAATTGTTTTTATTAGCATTATTTATATACGAGGAGATAAATAATAAAGTAGTTATTGCTTTTAAAACATACACCTAATGGCAATGAAAATGAAAAATGATTATTAAAAAATTACATAATAGATACCTTCACTTTTTTCAATATTAAAATTACGCTAATACTTATATATGTATATCTACTTTATTTGGCACCATAAATTACAATTTTGCTGAAGAATTATAGCTTTATATTCAAGAACATTTTGACAAATATTTAATCGAAAGTTGGGTTACGAGCAAAATAAAACGTATGTACATTCCGATAATTCCATGTGGCACTTGATAGCATTCACTTGATGGCCCTTGATAGCATTTCTTACCTCAGGCGTAAGTAATAAGATATATACATAATTAGTAGATCCGCCCTTATTCATCCCGGCGAGTGGAACCCAAAACCACAGTGAATTGGGCCCAGCGGAGAAAAAAGATCAATGTCGTTTTCAATGTCTCAAAACGATTACAACATTCATTTTCTTTTAACCAAGTATTATACCGAGTCATGTCTATTAAATACTAATTATTAAAATCATCCGAGTGTTACATTAAACATTTTAAGTGTTGAAAAATGCTTATTTCCATCCAATAACATGGCATTACGCCTTGTGGAAAGCTTAACGTGTTACTCGTGTCGTATCTATTATAAAAATTATATATAATATCAACAAACGATACTCCACTGCAAATCGACATTTTTAATCCTGCTTAGTTAGTTAGTTATTAGAGTTGGCACTGTGATATTTTAAAATTTATAAAAAACAAAGTACTTAAGTTGTGTGAAGTCTGCCAAGCCGCACTTGGCCAGCGTGGCAGACTACGGCCTTAACCCTCTCAATATGAGAGGAGACCCATATTCCAACAGTGGAAT
>DWME01001453.1:0-24825 GCA_018244795.1 Parelbella ahira ahira
ATTAGAACATACACAACGCTCGAACTGATTTTTTTGTGATTGACGATCGAATTTCGATCGCTACTGGGCCACTAGTAATATTAAAAGTACTATCTACAACATTGAGGAAAATATCATGATAAAACCTGCACACCTAAAAATTTTTTTAAACATTAAAATCCTTGAATACCTCGTAGGTCGATTGGTTACGCGACTACTGAGGTCCTGGGTTCAAATCTCGGGTGCTATTGAATTTTTCTAATTTAGAAGTTTTAGTAGTGACTCGGACTCTGGAACTGTACCCGGTGTATTTTAATAGGCTCACCACCTATTCCATGGGACTTAAACGTAACTGGTGAAACGTGGGAAGTGTACTACACTCTTCTGCCTACCCCTTCAGGGATTACAGGCGTGATGTTACGTTTATATAGAATCTGTTTTTTCGTCCATAAACAGCGTTGTTATTGCTTTAATTCTTTTTAATTTTTGAGGATAACCTTTTACAACAGTGGCGAGATATAAGAGATGATGAGGATGATCTGCTATAAATTCCCTGTTATTCAGGCCAATGACGTTAAAAAGTATACCACTATCTCGTCCAGCGACAACAGAGACAATTTGACATGTAAACGTCAAGAATGTCAATGTACAATCTGAAAAACACGGAGGAACGATCTCATGTTAAGATCAATGTTAAACATTTGTCATGTGTTGAAAATATAGCGATATTTCATTATATAAAAATCTAGAAGTTTAGTGTAGATCCGATTTTTATTATTTGCAATGAGTACTGAATGTAAAATGAAAATAATCAAGGTATTGATTGAAGTTTAGTGGTTGAATTTATTTTAAGCGTTTTGGTTATTTTTGGTTATCATCCGGTAATTGTAACAAATCTAACATACATTACTTTTCGCAGAAAAAAAAGGACGGGGGAGTTTTAGTAGCTGACTCCATAGATAATACTGCACCAGTACATAAGATTTTAGAAGATTTGCATCACAAGAATATACAAGCGTATTTATTGTGTACACAAACGTTAAAGCAGCGGCGCACGGCGAGGAATCATTTAGAAAACTTCCATTTTGTATTACCCGGACACCCTCTAAGTGCTATGAGCGACGATTGGGATGGCCAGCTTGAAACTAGTTTCTTTGAATCATTTTGTCATAAAAGTTTTTCACCCAAGATGATAAACACTATGAAGCATATAGGCAGATCTGATCCAGTTACCACCCATTTAAAACTAAAGCATGATTGGTATAGAACCTGTAAAAGTCTTAGACAGACAGCATGTAAGGAAAATTACTTACAATTTCCTACTTACTTTCTCACTAAACACTATAGACTCAGAGTGAACAGTAAAAGCCATGCTTCTATCACAGCAGTACACCCTCGAAATTATTCAAGATAAGAGTGAATACACATTGTCTTGGCCTCTATTTAAGCTAGGTGAATCTCACTATCAGATGTGATTGTAACTACATGCAAGTCTATATCAATTAAAAGAACCACTCTTATATACTGTGGAATCTCTGTTGCAGGATTATAACCAGGAAAAGCCCTGCTACATATATCTTAAATTTTTTTTTTCCATTTCAACTTTGCTTTGGAAAGTTTTGAAGCAGAGTTGATGAATTTCAACTGAACTCTTACACTTACAACACATCTGACTTATCTGCAAAAGAACATTTGAGATAAGAATCTATGCTTGTGTTTAGCTGGTTATGAAGATATAGGGATAAAATCAGCTGGCCATATATTACTCATTTGCAACTAGTATATTGCAATATGTATTTGTAACTTCATGAAAATACATCAATGCCTCTGTTTAGCTTATTAACGTATTTGATAAATACAATGAAGAGTTCCAATTAAAAAGTTTCATTTTAATAAATAGAAACACATTTGTAAATACTGGACTGAAACTAATGTCATTGTTTTCATTACAGTTTTAGGAAAAATGGTGGACAAGTATGAAAAACTCAATGATGATGTAGTGAGGTGTCCTCTGCATCTTGTAGATATGGCTGCCCACTTGGACAGTGATCCAGACCAGTATTTCAATAGTTCCTACAACTGGTACTATGCTGGCAAGGGCAACATGCAGTTGATCTGTATTAACTCTGTGGATTACATTCTACATAGTGAATTCAGCTGTGTTTGTAAGTCCATTCATTTTTTAATACATCTAATGTAAAACATATTATCAAATTTTGTACTGGGCCCTGCAGCCCTTGGATTGGTACTAAAAGTATGACTTGACATCATTTGGGATTATTGCACATGTTTTCTGCTATCTCTTTCTGTATTTGCTCCATCCTCAATTGAATAAAGCTACATTATGGATTTTTTCACATTGTACAATATTCATTGAAATGCAAACTGGAAAATTCAGTTCATCAATCCAATAACTTCTATTATCATACAGTTGATATAAGACTGTTTTTTTTAAATGTCATTATATATCTCCATAACCAACCAGTGATTTCACCTTTCTATTGTCAGACCTTAACAGGATTTATCTTACACAAAAAATCATCAGCTGTGTAGGTTTACAGCTGGTTGTAGATCACCCCTGAGGTGTTTTTGCCGATAATTCCCACACTGGGTATGTGGGTTAGGGATCACAGAGCACATCTTTTTGCACCATCTGTTTTACTACCCATAGCAGTCAGAGCATATAACTGACCTGCTAGCCTTAAGTCTAAAATTGTCATGCCCTGCAAAATACACTGTCTGGTTTTAAAAAGAACTGAAAAAGCTAAATGTCATAATGGTAAGCCCAAGAAAGCCAAATCCGTCAGAGATGAACTGAATTGAGCTAAAATTACCAGCAGAAAATCATGTTCAAATTGTATAAACAAATTTCCGTACATTCTTTTTAACATAAGCCAATTTGTCAGAGGTAGAAGCACATGATTTACAGAACTTATACTATAATTTTTCACACCAATTGTATTGTATACCATATAATATGTACTTTAAAAGAACTTCAATAAACATATTATGGTGTGTTATTATTTCAGTTTTAACAAATTTCAACAAGATCGAAATTACAATAGGTACTGAAGATAAAGCAAAATTTGATTGTGGAGCGAATATATTAGAAACAATTTATTCATCTCAAAACATAGTGGCATTGAGAACGAAAAATAAAGTATTTATCTTGAAAATTGTTTGTGCAGATAACAAACTGAATTTTGATATGCTGAAAGTAACAGAATGTGATATGCCATACACAGGAATATCCTTTGACAATTACCATAAAAACATTTTATACATTATAACATTAGACCACAACTTAAGTATTGTTAATTTAGACCGAATGGTTGGAATCAGTGTGAAATTAAAAGCACATATACATACTCTCGTTGACAATTGGAATACTGTGGTAAGCACCGATAGAGCTTTCTACACACATATTGGAAGAAAGTCTATATCCCTGTATGATAAACGATCCAATGATTTAGCATATTTGTGGAGTGATATGAAGAATATCACTGATGAGGTGGATTGCCACGATATCAGTGCAGCATATCAGTCTGATATTGCACCCATTGTGTATGTAAGCACAGATCACCACTTATTCTTAATGGATTTACGCTATTGTGAACAACAAAAAGTGTCAGCTGTTCAACGGTGGACACATGGCATGCAGTGTGTGCCAACATACATAACAAAATGCAATTTTGATATGAACAAGGACTTGATCTGTTTAAGCAGCCAATGGTGTGAGGACATGTGTGTCGTGCCTAACTTTAAAGAGTACAACAAAGAAGGAGACAGGTGTTTAACAATTCCATATCGACCTCCCTGCATATTAAAAACTCTTGAAGAAGCTCGTATTAACAAGCTTTTAAGAAATTTCTACAATCCTATAGATAGCAGGTTACACACAGCAATAACAGGCTCCATAATTTTAGAGCAGGGAGAAAATTACATTGCATTGTTACAGAATTCCCTGGGTGATGTATCATGTCACACAATATTTCCGGAACATCTCGAAACTTTTGTAATTGACGACAGTTCCCAGAAACTTCAAGAATGGAGTGAGTCATACATATTGCCACATAAAGATTTTGAAGTATCCAGTATTGTAGATATTGCACATGTATGGAAGAAGTTGAAGAAGGTTCCAGAAAGGTATATGATAGGTGACTCCAGATCAAAGAGGAAGGACAAGAGCAGATTTAATAAGAAGGAAATTTTTGATACATTTGAAAAAGAGGAGTTGGACAGTGGCCTGTTAGAAGTTTGGATGAAGACACCAGACGACACTGCTGTGGAACAATCATCTACTACTCTGAATCTGTACATGTCTGATAGTGAATGACATAAAGAATAGTAGATGTAAACAGCTGATCAGGATTTAGTTTGTTTGTAATTAAAAATGTATATGTCATAGTTGTCCAGTGAAATTTAATAAAAAATACAATATAAAATTGTGTAATTGCATTTCTATAATAAAAAAAAAATTGAAACCATGGATCGATTGGGGTGATTAAGAAACTATTATGGATATTACATTTGTTATTTATTGAAATACAATACATACTATATTAAAATCGTTGAGTAATGAAACACGTTTGTTCTTTAACAAACTATTATCCCCATCTAAACTGACTGAACAACATAGCCTAATACTCACATACATACACACACAGCTGCACGTACACATGTTAAATCAAATCATTAACAAAAAAAAAGTTTCTTAAATGCAACATAAACCATGAATTGATTAAGTACTACGTACCGACAATTCGGATATTTGCATTCTGATTCTAACCTACAATGCATCAAACAAGCGAAAAACCAATATAGACTTAACTGAATCATTTAATGAATACTACTTTCATATTTATAAGATACCGAAATGGCAAATAAGCGACCAATCTGCGGTAGTCTTGAAACACTAATTATAATATTAAGATCGAAAATTAAACAGTAATATACACAGTTCTAGTTGAAACTTATATACAGTTCACGGTACAATTCATATCTTGTGCAAATTATTGAGATAACATCAGTGGCAAAGCTACGAGATACAAGCCGCGAGAGGAACAAAAAGATGACTAAGTTTCAGTATTGGACTACCAATCTTGCACTTCCTCGAGGCACCTGGAAAAATCAACATATGTATTATACACACATTTGAGCATAACCGACGTATTATTATTACCGTTGAACTGCACGTAATTGTAATAAAAATGGCCGACTTCCTAGTTGCGTGGTTTTGGACACAATGCGTTCCATTTCACTCAATTTATTTTTCAATATCCCGCGAGTGCATGGTTATGACGTTGTTATCTGGCGTAATTGTTTCGTTGAAATAGCTAATAGTCACAGATAGGTGTGGAAGTTGAAAATGTTAAACATGAGCATAACGTTTATTCAAATTCAAATTCAGTTTATTGGCAGTATTGTTACGGTTTCTGATTTATTTCATTGATAATTGTTACTTCGCTGATTTTAATTTCGTTTCATTTTATTGAATATTATTGAACTTGAGTTTATAAGTTATTTCGTAAGTTTCGTTTGCGGTTTAAAAATGACAATAAGGAGGAACGGGTAGGAGAGAATAAGAAATGATAGTTTTGTATTTTGTGATATGTCCCGATTAACTAATAATGTACCTATACAATGTTTTCTACTCAGTATGTAAAGATATTAATTCTTCGTTCTTTTTTTCTTTTTATTGCTTATGGATATATCCGGTTTGCATCTAGAAACGAACACCTGATCTAGCTTATCTATGCTATATTCTTCTATATCATAAAGACAGATAAGATATGTCTATCTAGGCATCAGATTACAGCAAAGATGTAAAACTGATATGATTCTATTTCTAGCTTTGATCTGCGAAAATAAATGCAAAAATAAAACTACGGGCATTTTATTAGACTTTACGATTATTTCTATTGAAAACCATTACCGAGGATGAAGACATGGCCGATGTGTTGCCTGTCGAATCGCGTAATGTTTGTGCGTAGCTTGCAACGCGCAGGTGTGCGACTTCAATGCGACGTCACTTCTTTTTAGTCCTTACGTTAGAGTCATTAACATAAACAGATTGCGATCAGTATGTAATACACTGTACATTTTAAAACTGTCTTATGTTCATGCAATGTATGTTTATACATATTATTTGAGCTCGGTATATGACAGTAGATTCACCCCCTATTCCATGGGAGGTACCTATAACATAACTGGTGATAGGTCGGAATACTAAATTGCTCTGCCTACCCGCTCGAGAGAATACACGCGTGATGTTATGTTTATTTTTTTGTATGCATACTTCCAATCACGGTAGAGTTGTGCTATTAAAATGAATAGAAATAAAATGCACTCGCTTCACCGGCGTGACTTTCACAAGCTTTGATACATAACAGATTTCATTTTACTTTTATGATAAGTAGTTTTATTTAATTCTGTTGTTGGTTACACTCGTTTATTGTGAGCACGACATTTTTTATCTGGACTATGTTTATTATTATTCGATTGGCCTGTCGTTCTGAAGTACTGATCAGCGATCAGCAGCCATCTTTGTTTTTTGCGACTCATTTGTATTTTGTGTGATGCCATTACCAAAAAAGACCAGGCTAGGAGTACAAGTGGCTTCTGCAGCTCGTGGACATCTGCTACCAATCTTGGGTAGGACATGAATAGGAGACCTAGTAGTCGCAGTTCAGTTTTTCTTTGCCTTAATAAGACCATTAATTAGATATGTTTAGTATATTGACTGCCTCGTTGGTCGAGCGGTTGCAAGCGCGACTGCCGATCGGGAGTTCCTGGGTTCAAATCCAGGGTCGGGTACTATTGGATTTTTCTAATTTAGAATTTCTAGTAGTGGCTCGGAGTCTGGATCAGTGACCAGTGCATGGCAATAGGCTCACTACCTATTACAAGGGACTTAAACGTAACTGGTGAAACGTGGAGGTGTATTACACCTCTCTGCCTACCCCTTCGGGGATAACAGGCGTGATGTTACGTTTTGATTAGCATTGATTGGTAACAGAACTTTGGAATGCTTAATGCGGTATTTGGAATGATTTAAGTAGAGAATCCATTTATCAGATTCTATGTAACTCATGACTTGCAGAACGTGTAGCAGGGTCATGTAATTGTTATGTTACATAGCTAATATTATTTCAATAGGAAAAAGTTTGTCGCTACAGTGAAAGTATTTCTCTTGTATATTTAAAATTATTTCCTACGACACGCGCTCTAAGCGTCTCATAACGAATCTTGCTCCAGTTAGCAGGAGTGGAACGAGAGTGCTCGTCAGTTCATGAACTTCTGACGTGTACGACATACCTACAGGGCGTATAAAGTATACCCGTATAAAGATTGTCACAGATGAAGCTATAATATATATTGATATACTGTGCTACAATACATATTACAGAATACTATCACAAATTATTGGCACGCTATATTTTTAGGGTCATTATCTGCGCAATAAAATGGTTGCCTATACCGAGATATGTTTTGCTACATCTTTTCGTATACATATTTTGATCACGAAATTCATATTATAGCTATATACTATCTCCATCTGTGACGACCCTAATGCTATACAGGGCGTAATGTGTTCATCGTCTTTAAAGCAAAACATGAATGCTGATTGTAAGCTTGGCTGGCGCGTTGGCATTTACAAATGGAAATGAAATATGCAGCTGGAAACGTTGCCAGTATCAAGACATACAATTGCAAGAATTACAAATGGCTCGCAACGGCGGCCTAAGATGGAAGGAATGTTCTCGAAAATATTGCGAGCGTATCACTTCGCTTGCAACTTAATGCTGAGTCCGACATATCTAACGAGGAAGCAATATTTGTCACTGATACTTTAGAATGTGAGGATGAAGGAAAATTTTCCATTTTTTAATATACGATTCGTATACACTAACTTATAGAAATGTTTAGGTCCAGCGTAGAACAATAGAGGGTGATGTATCGTCAGCATGATAGGGAAATATTTTTTGTCTTTAAAATAGAATAATCTCCAAAGGGTTCGACGACCACAGAAGCGCCACAATGGACGTGAAAAACAGGGAGTAAAATGGGTAGGAGCGATGATAGGTATTTTTCGTGTATTTATAATTATTATCTGTATTAATAATGAATATCGGAAAAAAATGACTCCGAAAGGGCCTAGAATGATGATATAATAATAATAGTAAATTAACTGTAGAAGGAGCACTGCATCAGCACTGCACTGCCGTAATCAGCCCAACTGCCGCATCGGATTTTTCTGCTGTGCTGACATTGTTGTGTTCTAGTTTCGACGCATAAGGCTCTTCAACGTACTTTGTAAGGTGTTTGTAACCTATCTATTTATTTCATTGTAAGAGTATATTTCGTATACATTCTAACATACATATATGGAGACGTACTGTATATATCAAGCAACGTGAAATGCTAGGTATTAAAAAAAACATGTTAAATATCATAATCAGAACCTCGAAATCTTTGTTCTCTTTGAACTTTCAGACCGTTTCGAAAATTAATATATTTTTTAATAAATTTAATATAAATTTACTTTTATTCTTGGATCACTAAGCACTTCGAATAAAACGAACTCACCCAAGCTGACTAAATAATCGTTCGAAGTTCAAACCGGGCAAAGTCGTTTCCAACATTGATATTCCATTACGCGCTCGATCGTATAGTGATACACGGCCCTCGGACTGGAAGCGACTGGCTGTCTTGTTCATACGGAGAGTGTAAATGAGATGCTACGTTAGATATCGGGAGTTTTCATTGCATATGTGCGTGGACGTTGTCGAGTTGTTCGCGGGTCGCTGATCGACTTGACGTTTGTCTTCATGAGTAGATTCACAAAGCTATAATCGTTTTGCATAGACAATCTTGGTAGTTTCTTTGGTGACTTTTTATGTTATTGTGATTGGCGACAAGAAAGAAACGAGACTCATAGTTTTCATGCTTTTTCACGCTTTGACCGTATCTTGGTTTATTTTGTGTGCACGTTATATAAGAGTAATATTATTTACAAATTTTATGTCAATTTCAAAATTTTTGTAATCATTTTTTTTCGAGGTAAAAAGTCAACGATTACATTGGCTGTACCGTAACTTCATGAAACGGAAAGTGGTCGTGGTCGGGCAAATGGGATGTAATGGGCTGGCCGGTCGTGACGTGGGGAGACGCGTGCGCGTGCTACGTCTAAATTTACAGGTGCGCCGGCGCACGAAAACTGTGATCTGCCCGTGGATAACCGGCTTTATTGCTCAGACGAGGGCTTTCGTTTCGCCTCTCGAAAAAGACAAATTAAAAAATTAACCATGTTTACTTTACTTGAAACGTCACGCAACGATAAAGCAACGTCACGCGTAGCTAGTTTGTTGTGGTATCTGATTCGAAATTTAAATTGTTTCATTGATGTTAAATTGGTAATGCGCAAGTATCTGATTCAAAATTTAAATTGTTTAATTGAATTTAAATTGTTAATACCAGAAAATTATGATTGTCACACGGTCATATCGTTATTGATAGACGTCAAGCCTGACTTCGGTCTCAGTTGTCACTTCGCATCAAGTGAATGTCCGTTGAATGTTTCGTGGCGGGCAAAAAATAGCACAAAAAGAGTGTCGCGTGCTAACTTTTCTATAACATGGAATTAATTAGGATTTAAAAGTAAAAGTGGCCTCATGTAATCGAAAGGCGACCTGACTCTATTTAAACAGACTGACAACGGTTAAATTGATATGGCTCGCTAGTACGTATCTATTAAACGCGATATAATTTATTTATTATTAAATATATACATACGTTCAATGAAAGTTATACATTGTACAGTGAACATAATCGAACGTGACATTATATTTTTTTGCTCGTCGTAATACCGTGTTTAATGAACTACATCGACATTTATCCGATGTGAAACTATTTGGCACGTTGTAGCCTAGGTGAATTTGTAACGAATTTGTTGTCACTTTTGAAATAAATTTCATGTTATTGTCTAGGGAAGCAATGTTTGTTATATAGGTAAGTATATATGGTTTCTTTAACTAGTAGTTGTAATATAAAAAAAAATAACTCAATATAATACGGTGGCCTGTTAAGGTTAGAGGTTCGGCTAGGTTTAACACTTTCCTACATTCCTATTCGAACAACAGGTATCTATAGGCATCGACAGTGTCTGCTTGTTTGCTAATGTATTTACTTAAAAATGCTTTCAATAAAATAATAATAATTGCTATTCAGTAATGTATAAAAATAAAAAATCTTCTTAACACATAAATTGCATTACGTAGGAGTACTGTAACCATTAACGATGATTTAAGAAAAAATATTTCTTACTACTTGTTTCCTTTTGCACTTACTTAATATATAGATAAATAGGAATGGACGTCCACGAAATAGACTTGCTTTGAAGACTACACGATCATTCAAAATCGTCTAAGCCACGCAAATAGTTTACCCACCATTATGTACAGAAAAAGAATTTGAATTATTCCAGTCCGTTAGGTATGAAACGGCTTGGAAACCCTGTAAAACACAGCAGATAATCTTTCGAAACCGAATCGCCTTGGTAATCTCGCGCTACCGTGCTCGCGAGACACGTGGCCGGCCGTTTCCGCTTGTTCCGAGTACGCACAGCATCACATCTGATTCTAGAGTAGATCGTTGTCGTTTTTGCTCATTATTTCAACACGATAATGTTCGTAATATTAACAGTAAACGTAAACAATGTACAACAGCTAGCTGTCAGTGGAATGTCGCGTACAACGGAACCGCTCGCTGGTCGTCAAAATTATTGCAGGTTGTTAAATTTTTTGGATTTTATATTACAGTTACATTATGTTCCATGAGACAGATTTGTAACATTTACTCTGTCTTAAGCGTGTAATGTTATACGACGTTGACAAAATGATTTGGTGATTCGTTTAACAATTTAGTAACTATGCCAATTTATTGCATGGAATCATTGTGGATTTGGTTCGAAGTTTGGGCTCGGTTGGAATGATAAATTTATGTAATTTGTTCTAGAACTAGATGTATGTGTGTTTCCGAGCAATCATGGCACCTAGTAAATAGGTAATCTTTCCACGGGGCTGAGGGTATGAATCGTTACATATATACTTATTCTGAGAGGTGACACGAAGTTTGACAATCTGCGCTCAGTAAACGTCCCTGTGTATGACCTGAACTTTACTTATTGTGATAGGAAAACCGTGTCCGATAATGAAACAATACAAGGGTTAATAATAACTATAAACCAGATTCAACTGTACAGTTCAGTTGTTAAGCTTAAGTGTTCCTTGATTCACGGTTATAAGGAATTCCCAAAACGCAGTTATTTTATATCTACAATAATGATTCCTGCAGCTACACCGGCCGCTAATGTTTTGTAAACATGAGGTAAATGGAACAATTTTCCTCAAACGGTACTGGTCATTACGACACTCTAAATGTACTAAAACAATTATTCAACACAAAATTGTGCTTTCGACAAATTGGTTAATGGCTCCTAATTGTTAAATCGCTCGACTTCCGCCTCTGAATTGTTCTTTCTTAGAAGCATTTGTACACACGTTCTTAAAAAAATTTTAAAAGACACTATACAAATAAGTGTAATTACACGTTCACACGCATATATGTGTTTAGCAATGTTTCTAACTTACATACGTACCGTACATATACGTATGTACATGTGTGCGTATTTGTTACATAGAAAATATAAATAACTTGCATAACTTGACGCTTCTATTTTTCCGAAAGGGTAGGCATATCAGTGTAGTGCTACCATGTTGCATCAGATGACTTATGTATGTATGTATATGTACTTGAAATAGGGGGTGAGCCGGTTATAAAATAAGAATAGACACATTTCAAAAAGTTATTTACTCAGCTTTATAGGGAACTTCTTTACAAGCAACAGTCGAATTACAGTAAAATGACGTTCTGTTACTATAATAATAACAATATTAATCGACCCATTTATCATTCCGCTTTTGGAATATGGGTCTCCTTTCATATTGGAAGCGCTTAGGCCATAGTCTGCCACGACGGTCAAGTGCGGATTGGTAGACTTCACACACCTTAGATTTTTTTTCTGTGACTATTAAAATGTTATTGTCAGATTTTATCAGCTCTCACTCCATAACAACGTTGGCATAAATTAAAAATTTTAACAAGACATTATCCGACGTCGATCATCTGCCAATCAGTCGACATTATTGAAGTTTATTACGAATTATGAATAATATCTTTAATTTAGATCAAATCAAATTCATGTCATCCGTTTATTTTATTCAACGTTGTCCGAACTGGCATTGTTTAACGACTTATTAATATAATAAATACCTGGTAATAGCTGGAAATATTACGGTTTTCTCAATAATACATCTTGTGTAAATTTAATTGGTAATCCAATCGAGGTAACTTCATCTATTCAATAGACTGTGTGTAATTTGAGCACTTTCATGCGTTCGTTGAGCTTCGTGTTGATTAAATATTTTATTTTATCGTCTTCTTTATTTAATATTTAATGTTATGGCAAGGTATTCTTATTATGCTGATAACTATTGTGATCGATGCACTATGTCTACCTCGTGATGGACCTGGTGTGGTGATATAATGTTTTAACCGTCACAACCATGTCAAGTTTTTATTTCATGTTTTATTTCCCACCAGATAATATACTCATCTACTTGAATCCGTGTAATGCTAGACAGATATCATTTTTATTTCTCTTTATACTCCTATGTAGGTACATAGAAGTAGCAACAAATATTTCTGTCTGAAGCAACATGGTATTTCTGCTTGTAGACTTGGTGCGCGCGTGGTCATTAAGATAGCGTCTTTTATACTGTCGATGTATGCAATGTATTGTTGTCAAAGAGACTGCGCACTTTCTCGGCCGAGAGATACCGAGACTCGGGAGAGAGATACCGAGTATTATGATAATGCACGCGACATACCGGAACGATATCGTTGCGCCGGATGCATTTCAGATCTGTGCGTGACGCGGTATAATTGTATTTCTCATTGCGATCTCTACGCTGACTCGTATCTACCTGCACTCGGTCGTGGTTCGGTACGATGTAGTTTCGTTTCATTATTATTAATATGTTAAAGTCTTTTGTTTTTAATCCGCAAAAGCGCAACGCGTGTCATGCGGTCCTTATACACATTTACATATGTATTATAATATTCCGTTGGTAGTATCTACGATTGTAGCCTTAAAAACTATGCCAGAACACATCGTTTCTCACTGAGTCCCTATCGCACGTAGTCAATGCAGTCTATAGGTTTTGTATTTAACTTCAAATAAATGTCGAACTCTGATAGCGACTCGTCACCATAATGTCACAAATACATTGTTACTTGAGGTTTACACAAGATCGTAATTTTTAATACAACAATTTATATTTTAGACATTTTTATTTACAAAACAGAAGTAATCTTGTATCTTGTATATTAAGAAAACATGACATTAGTAAATCGTATTGGCGCTTCAACTTACTGACAGATTTTTTTTAAAACAACGATTGTAACACCAGCGAGAGGGAAGGCTATTTTGTTCTCTCAACGCAACAAGTAACAACAATAAAATGTTGCAGCGTCAAGAAATAAATGTAACATTAGTGTAGATATTGTGTTTGGGATTGTTGGGCCGACCGAACGCGTTGAGATTTGAAAAGGTCACGCCGATCGCGAACACATTCGGTCCATTGTGATCTCATTGCACCTCGCGCTATGAACATGTCCGTAGTTAAATTAAAAACTTTCACTCGCACTACCAACACTTTTAAGCTCTAAGTGAGGGGTGAGCCGTTTCGAACATTGTAATTTTCGACCGAAACTATTTATGTACGGAATAATTCAAGCCAATGGACATGTTTCTGCCTTGTCATTATTGATTGCCAATGGAGATGTAGTGGATTTTTTATTTCACTTTCGCACTTTACCTTTTTATATTATTACGTGTATATGTGCAGTACATATCATCGATTGTTGATTTTTAGTTACCCAATGTTCCGCAAAGCAATGCAAACTTTTAAATATGTTTAATAAATATCCAATAATTTTTATATTAAGATTGTAATCAGATGTAAAAGAAAATTAAATTGAGACGTCACTTTTTTAAATACGGAATGTCATGCAGCTGTAAAAGTAAACGTATAATTCCATTCACTGATTTATCGTTCAGTCAATATAATCCTCTTACTGATTCTAGATCATTCAATCTTCAAACGATATGTATAGATGATAGGTTCGGTTGGTATCTATCTAACTGTCCCAAGATGGCTAACAGTTGTACTTAAATTGACTCGATATCGGAATCGTTCGCAACAATTCTCTGAATGAAGTTCGCCCTGAATATTTTATGTAGCGTTCCGAGAATCGATCGAATTTACCTAGTTCCTTATAAGGGCACCTTATAAGCATTATATTTATAAGTGCTATAAATCAGTATTTGTGTTGTTAGAATACAAATGCTATTTTAAATGCTAAATGTAAAATTAAGCAGTTTAAAGTGTTTTGTGAGTGTTTCTCTAAAGGAAGGAACACTGAGTGATCAGTCTTCTTTTTTTAAACCTCATAAATATAAATCTAATGGGCAATAGAAAAACTAGCGAGAAGAGAAACAACCAAAACTGACCCAATCTTTTTTATTATTGTGTCAATTTTGAGTATTGTTATAATGTAGGTGTCACAGTATGCTCCCGTTAGAACTTTAAAAGTGACAGCGATTCAAATTTGGAACCTTGACGATTTTTAAAATCATACATGTACGGTACATCACCTAGTCTCCGTCATGTGACACGTTCGAGTGAGATCTACGAGTATGTCTATTGTGCGTTACATTTTATTATGACTAATCATGGTGTCAATGTCAGACACATAATAGTCTGTGTTCAAACAGGGGCACCGAGTAAAGATTTATTGAAGTATATCAGAACCTCGATAGGTTCAAACTTAGAATTCAATCAATTACAGTCGAATTTTGACCATCCCTCACCACCGTTACTAAGGTTAAAAAGATTAAAAGATTACCACTTTCCTCTGCCCACCCTTACAGGATAGAGATGTAATGCTATCATGAATATAAGATATTGTCTGTAAGGAAACATCAAAATAAATTGCCTATCAAATGGCGCAGTCAACGATTGCTCTTAAGGATGACTAGTACCAATAATTATGGATATTGCATACCGCATATGCCAGACGGATAACGGGCCGCCGAACGCCCACGCACAGTAATACTCATAACTGAATACCGTACATTTGTAGAGACGCCGATTTCCGGACTACGATAGTATACTTTTAGCGTGCTTTTATGTAGGTGTATAGTGCGAATATAAGGAGTGATGAATTTAAAGAAGGGCGACGTTTTTGCATGGATAAAGATACTTAGTATTGGATGCTCTCTGAAACCCCTTAAAGGACCCGGTGTGATAATATCATAGCAACAACCGATCGACACTCATGAGTAATATAGAGACGTATCTATACAAATTGGTCCAGGTTAGTCCAGGTTAGTTTTACTAGTACGTGGATTTTTGAACTGCCGATTGTGAAAGTACAAAATAAAAAAAATGGGGAAATCATTGCTTTCATTTCCATAATATGCAAAGTGCTTGCATTCTTTTATTCGTGCACTTGCACGCTTTTATTCGTTAATACTGTTATTAAGACATTTTTAACAAAGTGTCTTATTCAAATAATCCATCCGTTACATGAAGCAAGAATATAGCGGGAAGGTCCAGAAATATCCTGCAGGGCCAATGGCTTCTTTTTATTTCATCCCTTTATAATGCTTAACGCAATTTAATCCCATCAACAAGGGTCGACTGGTAGAGAATGCCACTAGACATGAAGCTCTTCCATCGCGAAATCAATGAAGAGAAAACAAATGTATAAATAAACTATATATTTACGTATCTGTCCAGGGGCCGCTATTAACAACGTTTGTTATTCATTTCCAATTGTTGTTTGTATAATTGCCTTCTAGCTCGCGGCGCAACACAACAATCAATTTCAGCGCGCGAGTCTAAGTGATAGGCGTGAAAAATTATACAGATGAAAACTGCCGTTTAGCTTTCGCCGATAGCGTTCATTAATGACAACAAACGTCACAACAGTAACGAAACGATCGACAAACAACACTTTCTTTTCTAATTAGACGTAGGCTTTCGTCGCGGCTTGAGATGCTATCGGAGGTCGTAAACCGCTTTATGTGCGCGTTTATATTTATATTAACTTCGATAGATTTCCGTGACGGTGTAATCTATTGGGTCGACGACATCGCGCTGAAAGGAAATAATAACCGATACATAAGGCCGCGCTGATAATTTCAAGCCGCCTCCGTTGGCGTCGTTTGATATTGCTGGACGTCGGCCTAATGTGACCAATAGTCATGGAACCAGTTCGAATTGAAGTGGTAAAATAGGTACTTCGATTTGGAGGCGAATACTATTACAATCATAATTTTAAACAAAATGCGTATATGTAATTCGTAATTCCAGCGCATCGTAGAAGTGTGTTACAATGTAATGTGCTATGGTTTGACCGCCAGTCGATTATATCGTAACTTTATTATGGATAAAGGTTGTGTTTGGTCTGTTTCTTCGATATAGATTATTATTACTACTCGTACTTCTGTAAATTTCCACTATTTCTGTAGATTTTTATATTTCTACAGATTGTGATTGATTCTATTGATTTGTGTTGCTTTTAAAGGTTTCTTTATGTTCTATATTTAAGTAGCTTTGGTTTGTATTTAAACGTTCTTACAAAAAGTATTGTTACGGGCGTAATGACCCGAACCATAACAAAACTAAATATTACTCGTGTTTTAGTGGGTATTGTTCCGATATTTCCATTGAGACAGCCACACAGACATAAAATAGCTTTGCATTCTTTTTATGTTAATCCAATAAACGTAAAGTTGTGTACATTTATTTGAGTAATAAAGTAACGAATCGATTTATGTAATCGTTGCATACATTTTACCTTTATAGAGCTACAAATGGGAAAATCCATCGATAATAGTAGCGCATGGACGCAGTACTCGTAGCGGTCGGCTACAATACTTAGGTCAGGTTTATTGACCATAATTTTGTGTTTAAATAACCATGATTCCCGACTTGACCGCTTATGGTATGGCAATTGAATGCAATTTACCCCGTGGTTCAGGTGGCAACCGTTGCATTTGTAGAGTCACTGTTCAGCAACTTATAGAGGCTGAAGTTTGGTATATACATACATATGTATTACATTAATACTTTAGCGTCCCCCGTGCTCTTAGCGAAAATGTTACGAGATTTGTAGAGATGTTCGTTTGTTATGCTCATGTCGACGTTGTATCGGGAAATTATTTATTAAATGTCGCTTTAGCTCTACATTTATGAATGGTTATTGCAAGGAAGAAAGGTTATTGTTAAAAATACAGTTGTATCTGTTTCCTTTAACTATTTTACTATTAAATTGTTTCGTTAATAATTACGCTCAATCAGAGTATGTTTTTAAGATTAAATCGCACTTGCTGTAACGGTAAAATAAATCATCGAGAAAGGCCTGTTGTGTCGGCCAACCTGTGAAATATGGTAATATTTTTAAACAAATTAAAAATTTCATGATTATTACCTACGCTATAACTTTGAAAGTTAATAATTGGAGACGTGTCACTAAAAAGGATATGACATAGATGTAAATATTGGGTTTTCAGGTCGCATTTGTTAAATGAAAACGAACAGGGGGTAGAATTTCATACAAAACACAAATAGACCAATGAAAGCAGAGTACAAATGGAGCAATGAATAAAGCGAATTTGCTCCAATTATAGAGCTGAATGTGAAACTCGACAGTTTTGTGAAGTTTCAATGGATAGTTTTAATGTTCTAAACGCCTTTGAAGGTAGTGTTGATAAATTGTTTCACTTTACTTGAATGCCATACTGTATAAAAGTTATTGTTCTGTTTTGTAATACAGTCAAATGCATGCTCTTGTAAAGTTTTTAATAACTTGGTTCAATTAAGTGACTTACTTGGGTGATCATTTAATTATTGTAGTGAATTAATTTTGAACGTTACTCTTCGAACTTTTTTTTGTTTAAGACTTGCGTTTTTAATCTGTTATGGTATTTTATGTACTGTATTTTCACGGTTAACATGAAAAGTTATTTTTCTTTTATTTCTGGTACGACAATAGTTTTCGGTAGGTGGTACGCAGGAGGGATTTTGTCAAATTTTATATCACATACGGCGGTCGCGTGCCGTATTGTTTCGGGGAGGATTTTTTTTATGAAAAACAATTTGTCTATTGAAGTATTATATGCTGGCTATTGTTTTAGCGGCGATTGCATATTTAGCGGAGCGGGGCTTCACGGCCGCCGACAATAATACATCATTGTTTAACGTTATGCATGAATGGTGTAGTTTTGTTGATACTTGCCGCCGCCCGTGGTCGGCTTCGCGTCGTTCGTTCGTTCATTATGAAGCAATTGATGTCATTATGACGGGTTTTTTTTCGCAAACAACAATGCCTATAGTTTCCGGCTGAATGGCGAAAACGAACGCCCTAGTAAAGGGGGAGTTATTATCAAAGCGGTGAACAGTATTTTTATTGTATTATGCGCTTAAATGATTGCATTGACTTACTTACTGTACTTGACATAATGACTCCTTATGGAGATAGATTACGGCCAATCAGCCAACGAGAAAGTCGTCAAATCATTGTGCTCATCCCATACATATTTGTTCTAGTCGGGAATCAAACGTACGTTGCCCGGCTCAGCGATCAGTATCACTAATAGTTGGACTAACTCCCCAGTCAAACAATATTATATATGCTTGAGTTTATAATACCTACCTACTTTAAACAGACTAGTAAAGAAAACACAGTTTTAATAATTTCAATGATAAGACACCACTCTAAAATGAGCCTGCGATACGGTAAAAAAAGTTTTAATATTAATAGTTTTTTTGTTGTATTCTGAAGTGCTATCAATTTCAATAGAAAGTACTGCTTGCACTGCTCTTCATCAATCGTTCGTTCTACGTGTGCTATTATAACTCTTGTCTCGTCGCCACTTGATATCTGATGGGTATCAGTATTAATATGTATGTAGGTACTGGTACACAGACTGCTGTATGGGAAATTTATTTCTGTGAAATGACTACGGATGGCGCATGCATTAATAGAAATTAGACGACTCTTTTTAATCTGTACATAAATTTTTCGTACAAGCACTCTGTATCGAATCTTCATTATTATCATCAACCCTTTTGTCACTTCAGTACTGGACATGGGTCTCCTACGTTATGAGAAATGTTAAGTTCATTACACTGCACAGGAAAACGAAATTGTTTAGTTTTACGAACGACTTATGTTCTTTGTTTATTTTGTTTTCGGTTTTATTAACTCTAGACAGCCGGCTGTTATAGACACGGTGTTTCGAGTTAGGGAGGGTTAATTTTGAACTTTTTTTTATGGATGCATTTACTTTAAGTCAAATGTTAGTGTCACGGAAGCGGATGTAAGTTGGGTTTATTAAAATCATCAAAGGCTTTGTTTCTTTATCATATGTAAAGTGAAGTATTTGTCTTTATCGAAAAAAAAACTGTATATTTAAACATGTTGTATATTAATACGTGGGGAAAAATATTTGTGTCCCCTTTTAAGATTATTGCACGCGCGTCGGAGAGGGACATTTGACACGTTCAAAGTTTTTATAGAGAAGCGCAGAGAATAAAAATTTGTATATTACACCTTTTTACAAATACTTAAAAAAGTGGTTCGTTGATTACGTTCACACTGTCATTGTGAGACACACGATAGTCTATGGACAAACAGTAGCAGATAGAAATATAGAGGTATTCAGCGGTTAGACTTAAAATTTAACGATTTTTAATCGAGTTCTGCCCGCCGTTGGAACACTAGTCGACCTTTAAATTCATAAATGACACTAGCGATGTCTGCACTGATAATTGAGACCAATTGTCAGCTGTACTTGAGACTTGTACAAATTTTGCTGCGTTACGTTTCTGATTTCGTCTAATATCGAACGTCGATTCATCACATCGAAAGGAACATCAACAAATCAAAATCGATTTCGGAATGCGCGTTCGAGTAAAGACAATGGCGGTAGCGATCATCGCGAACAATGAACGGAAGAGACGTGTACCTACTATCGTTGATTAATGTCAGATACGGGTCTGATTTAAAGCTGCGATATTTGCCAAACGTAATGCTCCTCTTCCGTCGAGGCGTAGTATCATCCGAGAAACGTTTTGATGGACGCATGTTCGCGCCCACGACGGATCGTTGCACAGACTAAATATGATCCGCAACGGTAGTGAACTAAATCAAATAAACTTATATACACACACGAATATACATGTATATACTTACATGCTAAACAATAATGGAATCGACTATCCAAATAGAGAAATCGAACACGCAATGAGTAGTAATACTTAGCGCGAAAATCGCTGTGTGAAGACGCCTTAACTCTAAAATGTGGTACAAAGCGATAAATTAATTATCCTTTATAATAAACGATGGAAGACAATTGTTATTACATATTATATTCATTATATTTTAAAAGTGAAAACCAATTGATGTTTCAAACAAAAGTAGATGTAGGTACATAATGGCAATAAACAAAAATTTTGTACTGGCTGTTATCAAAATTTACCTATCCGTTGTCTTATAAAAAATCCATGACTCATACGTTATCTGTACACAGTTGTCAAAATATGTTTACTTTAAAACAAATTCACATCAACGTGTGCATTGAACAATAATGCTTCGAGGCGTTCGAAGCCAGTCTTTTAATTTAAACTCCGCTAATGACTAGCCGTGATTTCGACGTGAGATCATATCTTAATGATCGCTTGTAAGACACCATGACGGATACCTGTCCGCACCGACAATGTTTCTATGCACGAGAGTCTACATTTAACTTAAGGTCACAGACGGAGCTATAATATAGTATATACCTACCTATATACATTTTATATTATGTAATTGGCTTGGCAAACAGACAGACGGCAAATGTAATGGACTTGAAATTATTATCAGGTTATCTTCGTCTAAATCATTAGAGGATATAACAATGTGTTACCTGCTTTGAAGAAACTTCTTAACACTACACAACCCCACGTCTTAAATAGCGCCGTAGGAAGCTCGTTCCATAGCTTGCACGTATTATACGCTGTAGCAAGGCCTATTAAATTACATTACAACAATGTATTTTCTTTTGTAACGCTCCAGTGACCGCGCACGTACGTATGTAACTATAATATTATACATCTGTTTCTTACATCGTCAAAATATCTGAACATATACATACATGTAGTAAGACATATATCGGTATAGCAAGATATATTATTACGCACTAATGAGCGCAAAATATATGTATAATGCGCAATATATATGTATGTATATATATAATGTTATGTACATATACCTATTCTATATTATTGCGTAGCTACCGTTTCTAGAAATTCCTCATAATATGTAAGGATTATAGTACAATATATTAATATATATTATAGCTTCGTCTGTGACGACCTTCATAAGCGAGTAGGTATGATGAGTGGTTTGTGATTTCTTATCATTCACTTAAGCAGTATTGCAGAGAGAGTATTAATGGTAATGTTTGTGCATAAATATTTCCTATTGAACACATAAGTATGCTTTCTACACTAACGAGTACGTTGATGTTATTTTATAGTCGTACATACAATATTACCAGGTACACATGAAATATAGGAGGATGAGCTTGAGTATATTTAATTTTTACACCATAAGAGCTTTTTTATTCGTTACATGTTAAAAAATTTAGGTAATATATTTATGAATGGTCCGTTGGTATGTTGTTTAGTGAACCTGACTGTTGAGGGTCCGCTGCGAATAATATAAACAAATACATGACGGATGTCGACACGATACATATAAAAAATAAGAAAAACAAAAATCTACCATTCTCACCGTCGTCGTTGATGTCACAAAGCACGTCGTCGGCTTTACATTTCACTGCTTTGTTTTGACCGTTCAGTTTTCTAGTGCGACGTGCAGAAAGTCGCGATCTATCCATTTCATGTGGCGACTTACTCGAACAATATAATTACAAGAAACTTTAATAACGGCCGGTCAACGTCACAACAGGGTTTTACACAAACCGCTTTCCGTCGTAAACTATGTGATTTGCGCGACTGGTGTTTGTTCGAGATTCGAGCGATGTTGTTTTCTATCTTACAAAATATGCTTATAAATTAAATTTAAAAATTCCTACAAGTATCAATGACACCCAAACGTCATTATATGTACATATGTACATACGATTATGGACTTTTATTTGTATGGAAACGATTACTATTATTATACCATCACGCCAGGTCCTTTACGCGGTAGGAAGAGAGCACTGAATGTCAAATACCTCTATTCTTCACACGTGGTTTTTCTGCTTTCATTACTCATTCATATATGTCGATACGCACGACTTATTTTGTCAAGGGAGTTGCTAGTTACGGACGCTCTCGGGTCCTACATCCATCAAATTGTAAATGCAATCTAGACGATTTATAAAGTTATTTATATTTTTTATACCACTGAACTGTCATCGGAACTTATTTATTTATTCCGTGTTAACCTCAAGCCAGGTAACATATGAGGGATTTAACTTCTATTTATATGGTTAAACTGAAAAAAACAAATAACAGTGTAAATATATTTCATAGTTATTATTATTGTGTGGAGATAAAATATTATTATTATTATTAAGACGGAAACTTATCATCGTTAGTTGGGCGGTCGGTTCGTGCGGGTATCTTGAAGTATCGCGGCCTAACGCATCGGATTGTTAGGTATCCGGATGTGTTCGAGACATCTTGAAATAATGTTTCATTGAATATGTTCAATAATTGCCCAATAAATTGCACTGTGGAATATTACCGTTGTGATTAAATTGTGCCTAAGCGGTAACAGTTAATTATAGACTACTCGATCTATACGATAATATTTAATAAAACAACGTATTAATGTATGTTTAATTGGCTAAAAAAATATTCGATATTTCTTGATTATGTGTAACTTCCTTTTGCTACCCTGAGATTTTTGACATTAGTTTCGTCTATTTTCAACCAGAAAATCAGATATACGCAACTGTTTTATAATAAATTCCTCAAGATTAATGTTCCTACATGACGGAGATACCACGATCTTTGCCTATATTTAGCGGTTTTCCACACTCCGCTCGCTTGATGTTTCACAACACGCATACAACATATATAAAGACGCAGTTGTTCAAGTAGTTATGTATACTAAGTATATAATAAGAGCGCAGTTGTTCAAGTAGACATTTTAATTGATTGATGTGGTAATCGCCTCCAATCGGGGTTAATATTCAATTTCATGACTATCTCGTTTCCATAATGTATGTGGAAAATCAAATATTTTGTCACGCTGTCAGGTTATATGCAGATGGCAGCGTGGTCCGACTACTTTCTTCATTTAAACATATGCGCATAACAACGCGGCCGAATGCCTAATTTTCCCTTTCAAGGGTACCCTCCACGACCTCCAACTTGGCCCTGCTCTTGAGTGAAATGTGTTTATAATAAATTTGTTTTGCTAATATGTACTAATAATAATTAATTGACACGCGCGTCTAAATATCGTTTTCTCTTTTCAGGTAAGGAATTCGCTTGTTCATTAAAACGAGTGCCGGCGGCGAGGTTTCCGGCGCTGGTGAGAGCACATCTTATGAAATAGTTGGAATATCTCACAAGTATATATGTACCTACTGACTTAAAATTTATGACATCGTAAATTTTCTGTATAGTATTTCCTTTTAATGCAATTATTTTATAAACGATAGCATTTCAACACAAATGAATCCGAGCGGTTAAAAAAGGTGGGTTTAATGATATGTTGTTTTTAATTTATGGTTTTTAGTAATAGAGATGATTAGACATTAATTAATTTTTACATAAAAGGCTCTTAAATGTTGATGTTTCTTAATGGAATTTTAATTGTCAATTATTAATTGTGAATTATTAATTGAAATTCTTAATAAGGCACGTTTATTATTAAATCGTCATTAAACAAAACAGCTACATGTTCGTGGACGTATCCAATTTATGTGAGTTATTAAATTCATGTTTATACTTACAGCGGAGTTCAATACCTCACGAATTAATATTCATCTTAATACACATCTTATTAATTTCTTTAACATATTTATTATATCTTAAGAATCAATAATTACATTTTTGTTACACTTGCCCATGTTTGACAGATTTGTTATGTGTTAGAATCAATAACAACAATTTTGTTATACTTCGATTTCAGCGAGCGTAACAATTAAGCCACGGACATGGGAAGTTATAAATAACTTTATCTAAAAGGTTGCGATGGTACGACTCTTGTGGATAGTAAGTATCGAGAATAAATGGTCGTATTGCAATTTATTCCCGTACGTACTCCTTGCGTATTGATAATGCGCGGTGCGTATCTCTCTCGTTCGTAGTAAACGTGCGTTTTATTACTTTATATCATGTTGTATCTGATGGGTTCTTTATCATTTATTGTAGACTTGATGTTATTAAATCTTCACGTATCGATCGTAAAACGTTGCGATGATGTTATTTGTGACTAGTGATATTTTTATTACTAAATATATTACGTGGCAAAAATTCCTTATTAACGTTGAATGTAACAAAACATCACGCTTGTAATTCCTGAAAAGGTAAAAAAGAGGAAAACCTATTCTTATAGAACGTAAAAACGTACCATGGAATAGATGATTTACAATACGTTATTAATACAATTAGCGATTCGTATGCAAAATTTGCTCGTCCTACA
>DWME01001454.1:0-24815 GCA_018244795.1 Parelbella ahira ahira
ATAATGAAATTTTTTCAAGCACCGAAGAATTAAAAATTATCCCTTTAATTAATTTATAAAAATAATCAAGCTGAGAAACATCCCGCCTGACCTCCAGTAAGTCGTATCCCAACATGCCGTTTATAAACAAACTTGGATAAACATTTGGATATCCGACACTATACCCGTATTGCCTAAGATAGAGCCATCTTAAAAATTTTCTTTGGAGTTTCTCCAACATGAGTTTGTATTTATTCTCATGTGGACTCCAGATAACTGCGTTCGTTTCTAACACACTCCTTACACAAGAGTTATACAATATTTTTAAGACCTCTATGCCTTATGGGTACCTAGTTTTAAAAATCCAAAATAACGAGTAAAAATAAATTTAAAAAACAGGCGTGATGTTACTTTTTTTTTTCAAAATAACGAAATCTGGTGCTGTCAGATGTAGCCACCTTACATACTTTTTAAATCCTCATCAGAGGATCACATCAGTGAAACACACAAAATATTAATGCATACACTTAAATCGTAGATGGCCAAAAAGTTAAATTATTTAAAATAATCCACAAAATTGCTTTCAAAACCTTCTAAAGCCAAACAGCCATCCTTTCTTATCCTGGTTCTTTTCTTGGGGGATGCCTAATTTGACCACGACACACCCTTTTCTTCTCCGCTTCTTTAATAATAATAATAATCGACCCATTTATTATTCCACTGTTGGAATATGGGTCTCCTCTCTTATTGACAGGGTTAAAGCCATACTCTGCCACACTAGTCAAGTGCGGGTTGGCAGACCTCACACACCTTAGATTTTTTTTAATAAATTCCAAGGATTGCAGGTTTCCTCATGATGTTTTCCTTAACCCTTTGCTAGTGGTATTTAAACTTAAAATGCACTTTTCCAAGGGGGTACGCGCCATGGATTTAAACCCAGCACCCATAGAGTGAGAAGCTGAATTGTTAACTACTAGTCTCTCACGTCTAGCCGCTTCATTATTTAAATATTATTCACACGAATACACGCACTCACATACATACATAGTCACAGTTTTATAATTTACAAATTTAATTACACTGGCTTGTTTCGTGTCCCATATATTAGACTTAATATCTTGTGCGTCATTAGTTTTATCTAAATTAAAATATTTGAAAATAAACGTCGTGAATACATTGTTAATATCTATAATAATTTTGATCTGTAGCGTATAATTGAGTTTGAGAATTGAATTCATTTAGTTCGCTTCGCGATATTTTATTTATTACGTCTAGTTATTATAATTTTAGCAGTTACGTGTATATGGTGTTCATATAAAAAATAGTTAAAAATCTAAATTCTTCATAAGCGCAGACTCAAATAAATACAAAGTAACGATAATAACGAATAAATAAAATTGGCTCAGTGCATACCACTCAGACGCAACAGAGCGTCCAAAATGTTGGCGGCATTACCTCGTTCTCATAACCTCAGAACTCCCAGAACTGGGCCCAGAACTCAATCCGCAACCGCAACACCCTTGCCGTGGGGGCAATTTGACGAAGAAAAGATGAGCTGTACGTCCAAACACAATGCTTCTACCCAACCATAGAAATATGTAGCCGTCTTTCGAGACCCGTACATTTACCGCTTGATACTTGTAGCTTCATTTTATCATTTCGTCCCTTGTTACGTCGTACATCAGCGACGAAAAGATGCTCTAATGCTAAGACACAATTAATGCATTCCTATCTGAATCTTCAGTTTACATACATATATTCACGTCAGGTCGCTTACGGGGTAGGCAGAGAGCACGGAGTGCCAAATATCCCTATCCTCACACATCTGCCGTGCTTCTTCCACAATCATCAATCTCTCCATACATACACGCCGGTTTTGGAGACTTCTAACTCCCCCATCAGTTAGAACTCCAATTTATAATTTTTTTTACTGATGCTCTGGTTTATTTTAAGACACTTAACTGTTTTTTTAGGCAAGTGATTGAAAACGTAATTATTATTGATTGAGAAGTCCTGGATTCGATTTCCGGGTCGGGTGCTATTGGATTTTTGAAACTAAAATGTTTTATTAGAAATTTCTAGTAGTGGCTCGTAGTCTGAATCTGAGCCCGGTTTATGGCAATACGCTCATCACCAAATCCATGGTAGGATGGAAACTGGGATCTGAATTACACTCCACTGCCTACCTTTTCTGGGATTACACGCGTGATTTGTTACTCTTAAATATCGGAGTATTGTTTCACATACAATATTTTATCTTATTGACCACAAGTAACATTTACGTAATGTTTAAATGTTCTCTTTGAACTCTGACATCTTGCATTCCAATATATCATGTTATCGCATATAATGAAAGTATATTTGTTTATTTTGAAAATTATCACTAGAAACCAGTTAATTTTTCAAATTTAAATAAATATTTCAAGGAAGGGTATTAGCGTATAAGGGTATTCAGTTGTACGTGTTGTAATATGCAACTATCTCAGTTCTTAGTTTTAACTTCGTATAAGACAGATATAAAATATCTTTATTTGTTTCTGCAGAAAGTACCTAATATGCAAAGTGATCGTCACATTTACAGGTAATTTACAGCAATTTTATGACGGCGTCTGAACCCGGATACGAACAAACAGAATAATATTCACATTCACATTGCAGATATTGCATATTTATGAAGCACGCCACAATGTCATATTGTTATTAGGGACGCAATTAAATGAATAATGTTTCTTTATATTCGGACTTCTATCAGTTTTGCGTTATCTGGTGAATTGCCTCTGACGAGTTTTTTTATATTGTTTATACATTCATACATGTAAAGCATCATACTAATAAAGTATCATATTAATATATTGTCATTAATATGACATTTCTATTTAAATGAACGAAATATTTATTAATATAAAATGCAGTGTGATAATAGTGTCATATTAATAGTATCTACATGTTTATGTAAATGGAAATAAAGATTTATTTCTTTAAAATGCAGGGTTGTAGAATTGCAGCAATATTCTCTATATAAACTATAAGTGTGCCAAATTTCATACCCCACCGTCCGCGCAATTTTCGTAAAAAGAAGTACCTACAAAGTATTTGCTTCACATATAAATATATAGATTAAAATACTTCAAATGGTTATCATTTTACAGCGGTGCAGGCAAAACGACGCTTATGATGGCTTTGGCTCACAGAAGTCCGGGTAAGATTCAATTATTTTTGTCAAAATAAAAGTACATGTTTGTAATTGGGTTTGTAATGGTTAAATTATTACGCAGTACTGATAAATAAAAACATAAGTAACTTTATGCATCATGTTACTAACTTGAATACTGGGGAAGTGCATAAGATGGTTAGAATATTTTCTAAATGTACCTTGCAAACGGAGAAATCATAAACAAAGAATACAATACAATACAGGAACATATTATCACAAAAAAATCTATCTAGGAGTTACGTAGATCTTCGCATATGATGCCGCGGAGATCTACTATCTAATTGCTATATGGTTTAAAACTGTTTTAACTACTTTTAACGTACCATTAAAACCCTGTTAAATAATAGGTACTTAATTAATTTGGACTACTATTTTACCGGTTGGCAAAATTTTAAAGATTTTGTCAGCTAAAAAATACTGCGTCGGTAAAAATTATACTGTGTAACACATGCAGGCAAATATATTTGAAAGTTGGTATGTTGCTAATAGTCAGTAAAAAACGTTAAAGTGAAATGATGAACTCCGCCATATAAGACTATTGTATTACAGATCAGAGTCGATTGTCTGTTGAATATCATTTGCTGTAATTCATTAATTATTATTTAGGTACTTTAAAAGTTAAAACATACACTAATTTATACAACACATAAAAAACTAGGTAATTATTTCATGTTTAACAGACAAAAACAAGCGAAACGTATAATCGTTAATTTTCATTATGTTACGATGCGTGTTTCTTTTAAATAAATAAATGTTTTGCTTGTTTAAAAAATATGTGCCTATATCTCATTAGAATGAAAATACAATAAAAACTAACGTATGACTGTTGCTAAATTATATCCCCGATTTTGAAGCCATGAACTGGTTCTAAAACGTACCTACGACAATTTCGTTGTAAATATGTCAAATGTTCTGCACTCCTTCAGCAACCTGGAGTCCAATAAAAAAAAATGTAACCTTGCCCGCCTACTCACATTCAGCCAAATGATTACCATTTGGTATGGCTGTACTATTTTTATTGTAGTCGGTACATTGGTGGACGGTGAAATCGCAATGAACGGACAACCAGTAGGTGATTTCATGCACCAGCAGAGCGGATACATGCACCAAGATGAACTCTTTGTGCAGAACCTCACCCTCATCGAGCATCTTATGATTATGGTGAGTAAACTTATTGGAATTCGTAAAACAATTTAGGATATCGAACCCTGGTTCTCTGGATCAACAGTCGCGCCTGCTACCACTCGAAGAGTGTATTTAAATATATAATAGGTATATTTAAAGAATATGTATAAATACGTATATAGAAACTATAAAAGAATGAACGGATTTTACTACCAAACCTTTGCCATCGCGTGTACGTACTATGACACATTTTATTAGAAGAAAAAATAAAACTATAACTCGTGACATCGTCGGTGGGGCATTGTGGCATTTCTAAAAGATCATGAACCTGTCTAACGAGTGACATTTAATAGCTCCTGACTTTTGTTAACAAAAAAGTTTTTTTTATATACACATATATACATATACCTATATTATAGGAGTTATGATATTATAATGAGCGTAAAAATATCCAATATTTTTGCATAAAATTCATATTGATTTAATGTCTACGCACATTATTCACTTTTCGAATTAATTATATTTATATAATAATCGACCCATTTATCATTGGCATAAGATGTCTAAAGACAAATTTTCAAATTAGTGGACGATGATAAACGTACATTTGACTATATTTTTCCACTTCAAGTATCATGACATTTATAAAGAGCATTCATACAACGATTACATACATAAATATTACATTTCAACCCTTCGTAGTGATACTTAAACATAAAAGCCTCATATTCCTTCTATAGGCTCGCCTCCGTATGGACCGTCGAACAACATCATTAGCGCGGAAAAGGCGGGTTAATCAGCTCATGAGACAGCTTTCCCTATATGGCTCCAGACACACCAAGATCGGCGGGCTCGATGGACACAAAACACTCTCTGGAGGCGAGAGGAAACGTCTTGCCTTCGCTACTGAAGTAAGTATTAACCGATATCTTGGATCAAATCTCTAACGACGCAAAGCCATGGAAAGCCGACATTTGATAAACAGACACACATATTCATATAGTTGTATGCTTCTACAAATACATATTTTTGAAACCTACCTACGGAACTCACCATTTTTTAACGAACAAATATGTATTTGTAATGATAAATAGAACAACTGACCAACGGTCATAACTTACCTATATCAAGTAAATCTGTTCAAAAGTTTAAAACTATAGGTACTTCTTTTCTACCAAAAATACCTCTATTGCTCTTGTAATTTAATTTTAACAAATAAAATGTGTACTTATCTAAAGGTACGTACATATTTGTTTATATGATATGATATTCGTGTGGATGTACAGTACAAGGAGGTTACTTTTGACCTTCATTGTTATTTATTTATTGATAAATAAGTTTAATTGTAAGTTGTCACTTTTATACTCGATCCCGTGCCCAAAAGTTTTCTGAATCAGATCCTTACTTAGCTTATTTTATGTGTATAGTTTCAAACCCATGTTGTTTTTCTAATTCCTCTCTTACAGTGTACGCAATAACATATATTGTATGTGACCAGCAGTAATAAACATTGATTTAGTTCGTTTTTTTACTGTAATACCAACGAATCGGAACGTATCGCACTTGGCGCAGCGTGAATATTTAAAACCAGACCTAGATTTAACTGCAGTTTTATCTGAAATCTACTTACTTCAAGCAGGGACATCGCAGTTATTCGTGTCCGCTTCCACAATTACGGAACATCCGCATTAACTTCAAGATCCGCATTCGGAACTGTATCGACTATAGTCAATGCAGTGGCTGAACCGGAAGCTTTTGCGGATGCGATAATGGGCAAGCAGCAACAAGAAATTTTTGGCCGAATTAACGGGCAGTCAGAATGGCTGAAAATAAATTTTACTGTTTTGTCTCTTACTACTCATTATTATTCCGTTACATTCTATCGGCACCTTTTTTCGTGTACATGCAAGAAAAGAACAGTAAAAGACTATCCACTAAAGGTCAAGAGACTGTTGAGCAAGGGTTCCTTCTCAGGATAAGGGATTACAATATAACAATTAAATTTTATGTTAATGTCTGTATATTTGGCGCCGAACTGAACTCATTTTAGAGCAGGCCAAGAATATATGCATTAATGCCTCTTAATTATCTGCAGCAGTTTTCGACTATCAACATTGAACCGTCCTAAAAATAGACAAATATTTGATTTTTAAAATAAATGTCATACTTGTATCATAAATATCCGCGGTTCATTTCAACACAGCTACTGTTACCATTAGCACAAAAAACGATTTCGGAAGCGAAATTGGACACCTCGATACGGTCAATGGCATTTAAGATTAACGCACTATTTGTGTACATTTCGTGAAAAACTTCATTTTATTATTGTTTTTTATAGTACATTAGCTGTGGTCGCGACTTCCTCCAGGTGGAATTTAATAAAAAAGTTATTGTTCAGTTATTGCGCAGTGATAGCATGCGCATGGACTGCGCGCGGTACTGGAACAGTACCTGGACATTGCAGCATTAGTCTATTTTATAAGTCTAAAGTTTTAAAATGAAAGTACTCTAAGTTACTTCTAATTATATCACCTAGTTGCCAGTGAAGTCCCGTGAAAATCGGTCCAGCCGTTCCAGAGATTAGCCGGAACAAACAGACAGACAGACAAAAATTGTAAAAAATGTTTTTTTTTGTAAAGTATTTGTTTTGCATATAGAAAAAACCGGCTATTTCAATATTACAAACAGACACGCCAATTTTATTTATTTGTATAGATGATCCCACCTAAGATCGACCTCCGCTCATCTGTTTACTGAGTGAAATATATTTTAGCAGTGTAATATGTAAATAAAAACATTGCATTGCTTGGAGAATTGAAGTCAAGACATACTTTAAAATATAGGTCTTTAAAAGACATAATTTTAAAGGTACAAGTATATATGTATCTTCTTTAAAACGCTTCCTTTAAATAGCCCACGCAACGAGGAGCTACTACGCCGCGTCTGCTCTTCCCACTAAAAACTACACGTAATGTGCATTTTCTTTATTAAAATTCCCACAACGGTCAGTCTTGACAGAATTTACTTAGACAACCCTATACAAAATATACATTTTGATTGGTAATTACATTAATTTGAATTAAAAACAATTTTATCTGAATTTCTCTAGATAACCCATTTACAAAGTGTTTTTATTTATATGTACCTATATTAAGATTGCTAAAAAATATATTTCACTCGGTAAACCCACGGACGAAGGTTTATCTTAGGTGAAATCTTCTAAGAGAAGTCACAGTAAGAACAGCTAACACATGTAGGTAGGTATATTAATTTTGGTTTTAAAGAAATCACAGACTACCTTCAACAGTGAAGTAAAATTGTGACCTTTCTGTGTATGTGATCATTGACAATAAACAAGGACTTCTTCATTATTTTTTCTCCAGCTTTTAACAGATCCCGGACTACTCTTCTGCGATGAGCCGACCACTGGCTTAGACTCGTCGTCCGCCCAGAAGTTGATGTCTTTGCTGCGAGCTAGCGCTGTTCAGGGCAAAACTGTGATATGCACCATACACCAGCCGTCATCCGAACTTATGGCTTTGTTCGATAAGTTGGTGCTCCTTGCTGAAGGAAGAGTGGCTTTTGCTGGTAACGCATCTGGAGCTCTGAACTTTTTTGAAAGGTGATTTCAAATTAAACTATATCTTCCTTCCACCAAACTGACATGCAATTCGGGAGAACTGTTTCACATTTTGGAGTATGTACATATGTATGTAGGTACCAAGTAATTATACTTGAATGATTTTGCAACCGTTTAAGCAATAATGAAGGTAAATTAATTTAGAACAAAATTCAAACGTTGATAAAATTAAATTTATTAAATAGCGGTCCCTTTTATTATTAAAAAAAAGTAAAGAAACTTAGAAATATTATTTTCGTATAAGCACACGTTTTAAATAACTCCGCATGCATTATGTACTTATTTCTAAAATGTATTTTATGGTTTAGTGTATGATAACTTATTTGATTGACTAATTTATTTAAAAGAGTAGGGTTGCGTGTAATAAAAATTAAATTTTAATTCAATAATGCTTGGTTTCAAATCGTACTTAAATAATTCACTAACGTACTCATATGGCTGCATTTAATGCTTTCTTTTCAAATAGTGGAAAGTCATATATCGATGGGATCGCATGCAATTGCGGTTGATGGACTAAATGAACTATACTCACTGACCTTAATAGGACTTCCCGCTTCTGGGCCCATTACTGCGCACCAACATGTTCAAGGGCCCGAATTTACATTTTTGTTTACAAACAAATTATTTTAATGACAGTTTTATGAGCCGCTATAATTAGTACATTTTATTATTATGTTTTATTTATACAATTTATATAGCTTTTATTTTATTGACATGTTTTATTTATATTTTCTTTACAACTTGTTGGATTTTATCGACAGCTTCCTATATATCATTACATTTTATTGACAATGTTTTAATTATCGCCTTTTTTACGGCTAAGACACATGACATTACGTAATGTGACATCTTCATATGCCACTATTCTTATTATGTTTATAGCTTTTTATTAGGTTTATGTTTATCTTTACAATCAAAGTCATCATGAGGAGACAATATTGATTTTAAATCTTTTTAAAACAAGAGGATCTTGAACAGGAAAAGAACAATTTTTTATCAACCAAATGTTTTAAAACAAAAGGATTTTTGACACTTTTAGAATTAGAATAAAGTAAAAGTGGCTTTACCCATTTCTTTTAAATTTGCACTCGTATTAATTAAGTTCTCGTAGTCAGCATATAATTATTCTAAGTCAGTAAAATCACGTAAACATATTTTCATTTCTAGCCTCGGTTACCACTGTCCAATAACGTACAATCCAACGGACTACTTTATCAAAGTGTTGGCTCTGACGCCGGGGTCTGAAGGAGCGTCCCGGCAAGCAATAAAGAGTGTCTGCGACAGGTTCGCTGTCAGCGACGCTGCTAAGGAACTCAACATGGAAATACTTCTAGAATATCATCTCATAGATAACGAAGATCAGGTATATTATTGAATTATAAACAAAAAAATGAATATGGATGCAGGTGCCGAAAGAGATCAATACTCACCTATCTTAATTGGCTGATAGAAGAATCAGAGGTGTCTGCACCTGGCATACGTATATAAGGAGAATGTTGAATGTAGAAAATTCAAGCCAGCTGTGCCGTGATAGACATATTAGGCAATCGGTGTTCTTTGCTACCCTGTAGAGACCGGGCATGATGATTCGACCTACATATTATGTAAAAAGCGATAATAAGTCCCATCGTCTTAATCATAAAACTATATAGCTATAGAATCACTAGGATCACACGTGGTTAGAACTATGAATCTTATTGATATAGCACAGCTCGTAATCAACTTGGTTATGGACTTGTTAGATTTTATTGTTTGATTGTGACATATTTTTATTGTTGTTATCTTATTCATGTTGTTATGTTTGATCTAATTCTTTGATATTTGTTGTGATTGTTACATCTGATTGCCATTTCAGTAAACTTTGACATAAAACTTATTTACAAAGACCGTTATGTACAATTTTTTCAGGCATCAAGAAGGTTTAAAGCCATCGACTTCAAAGCACCTTTTTTCTTCACTAAAATCATGTGGCTTATTTATAGATATTTCATAATTATCATAAGGGATCCAAACGTACAAACATTGAGAATACTGCAGAAATTGGTAAGTAAATATATTAAATTCTGTGTACATTTCGTCCTGCATGCTTTACATCAAAAATCTACGAACTTGGCTAGACCGAATGGTCAATTCTCAACATCGTCTTTAGTCTCCAACGATTTCAGAAAGTCTAGCTATTCTGCGCCGCAACTGAGGGTGTTTTTATATCTCCTTTCACATCTTATTTACTTTACCGCAGAGATAATTTTATTATTTTTTTTTCTTTTTATCCTTTGTTGTCTGTAACGAAGGTCGGACTTAATGCCAAGAGGCACTTTCTACCAGTCAATCCAGGTGATTTTAAGAAGTCGGATCAGGCACCCAATCATAAGAAAATAAGCGGAAATCATATTCTTTCAATCTACCATGGGTATATTTGGTGTGGATGGAAAATTTACCACCTGGAAGCGAAATTATCAAAAAATTCTGCTATTGCTTTCAAATGACATCCACAGACTTTTAACCGGTATATAGTCGGTTACCAGTTAAAATTAAACAGGGAAATAACACACACAATATTGCGTCATAATCTTTCTACACTATGTATGTCTACCTATTTACGGACGACCGTTATTAAATAGTGATTTATTGTAGCAATTAATTTATACTTGATAGTTCAGGTATGCACTTACGAGAACTGCTAATGGCTCGTAATGGCAAAAAATGTTGAACGAGTACCTCGAACAAGTTTTTTGATATCACAATTGTGGAGGGCATTTAAATATTTCTGCTTACCTTCAAATTTTACTCTTTAAAATTGTTTTTGTTATACTATCTTTATATCATGTGTAGTCTGTGTAACGATCTTTAAATCTTACAACACGTGCAACTAACTATTCAATGACGAATATACAAATTTGTATGTTTTATTTTATGTAAAAGACCTCACAAATGTTACTATGAAATACATGTAATGAATGAGATTAAATAAAATTCTCAAGAATATCTTGTAAGATATCTCAATCCTTGTTCCCTTGATACATCATCATCAGTCTTCTCTGTCTACTACTGGGAAGAAACCTCCATAAATGTGGTTATCGCCCAATAGCCCCATGCCGGGCAGGCCCACCTAGCCCTAGCCGCCTACGGGTAACAACAGTATTCGGCTAAGGCATTTAACATCTCTACTGGTCGCCATAGCTTTGTCTGTTATATGTCAGGGCACACGACGGGCAGTTTACGTTCACGTAAGCCTTTGAGATGGAGTAAGAAATCCTTTGCACTCCCTCCTTTAGCAACTACGAGTACTTTAGTCCGATCTATCTTTCCAGGCCATAGCACTCACAGCGGGGTTATGTTTCATCGGCACAGCAAGACTAACGCAAGCCGGTATCCAAGATGTTCAAGGAGCGCTATTTATTATAATCGCTGAAAACTCCTTTTCGCCAATGTATTCCGTACTGCACGTGTTCCCCGACGAGTTTCCAATGTTACAACGCGAGTTGGAGGCGGGATTGTACACTACACCCATGTATTACATCGCCAGGTTGATTGCATTGGTATGTATATATGTATAAAGTATAGAAATTCTTCTATGCTTTAAGGCATGTTTTTAAGATGGAAATTCTTATCGTCAGCCAATATTAGTCCAGTGCTCAATATTCCTAGTTACTAATTAACGGTATGTCTGTATAATAACTAATGTACATGCATCCGCGAATTCTCACGAAGTTATTAGTATGTATAGTATCTGTCTTGATTTTATTCACTGGTATTTTTATAGTATCTCAATGAGTCCGGCATATGAGTTGTATATTGACAAATAAATCATCACATCTAGAATTTTTGTATAAAAAATCTTAATTATGTGCCAATTATTATACTATCGCTATTATTAAATTAACACGTATTCTATAGTAATATCTGATATATTTCCTACCTCAACTAGAATTTCTCTATTTTCAGTTTCCAGGATTGCTGATAGAGCCTGCACTCTTTACATTAGTTGTGTACTGGGTGGCAGGCTTGCGAGCCACCTGGTATGCGTTTGGTTTCACAGTTTTCATCTCGATATTGGTGCTAAATGTAGCCATCGCATGCGGTAAGTTTCATAGTATACGGTACATCCGTCTTAAATAGCCTAATTTACATTTTATGATAGCATTGATGGTAAATCCCAAAATCATAAAATAAAAGCTGTGATATTAATATACTTACAAAAAATAACAATATTTAAAATTGAACAATAGGAAATTGGCAGTTTTGATTTTTCATCGTTTCAAGAAGAATACGATGTCACTCACTGAAACGGTTAAAAAGAGTTTTATGATGAACATTTATATCAGATGTCTTGATTTGATCAGCAAAAGGAAACAATTAATTCCGGTTTTAACTATAAGTGGCGTCCAGCAATCGGATTTTTTTGCGTCGGCCTAAAGATGCCTGTCTTAAAATCCACACTGATCCGTTAAGCTCAAGTGTAGTAGCAGTTTCATATTTATATCTTATATTTTCGTTGCGGTCAACAAAAATCAGCCCACTTCAATACCGGCTTTAAAAGTGGGTATTGCATATACATATTTTAATCACAATGGAAATTCTTCTGTTTGTATCCCAGGATTATTCTTCTCGTGTGCGTTCGGATCGATGCCAGTCGCAATCGCATATTTAGTGCCTTTCGACTACGCTCTCATGATGACTTCCGGTATCTTTGTTAAACTCAGGTAAGTTCATTCATTTAACTTTTTTTTTATCTATTTTTTTGAGTTCATTACTTTATCTTATAATTATAATTCTTATATTGTAATTGAAGCGTTTATAGGTACTTAGAAAAATATTTAAAATTGCCCATTACTGCTGAAAAGATAAACGTTGTACATGTCTAATCTTTGAACAAGTGTTATAATTTTATTGTTAGTAATTCTAACAAAATGCGTTGTTCAAAAAGTTTATTTATGTAATATTTTTTTATTTATAAGTTATATGTCTATAAGGAATGTCAAATGTTTTTTATTAGACAAGCATGTTATATACCTGCTTTTGATAGACGTATTGTTAGAGATAAAAGAAGTGTGTCAGGACAGTAATACGATTAGCTCCCCTTTGCCTGTACCTTTGCGAAATCGGGGTGACATTATTTATTCACATATTTGATATGCTTTTATTAATGACAATGTATATTTATTTTGTGTTTCAGTTCAATTCCCAATTTCATATCGTGGATACGACATTTATCTTGGTTGATGTACTCCAACGAGGCGATGACCATACTTCAGTGGGACGGCGTTCAGAATATTAGTAAGTTTTTTTGTTTTTGTTTCCTATAACCCCAATCTACATGTATTATACTTTAACATATTATCTATACAATATTTCTACCTATCTTTAGTTACGATCATTATGGCTTCAGCAACGGTAGAGCAAGTATGTCTATTACTATAAATTCAAAATATTTTTTTTATTCATAATACATCACTGTTTTCTCATTACCAGAGAATTGCACATAAATCCAACAAATACGAATTTTGAGTCGTTGCAGTGATCAATGTAAATATAGATAACACAAAAAAGTAACTAAATCATTAGTGGTTTGTTATACCATCGTATTGTTTTTTCCTAAAAATAACCATGCATTCGACCATTTTAAAATTTCAGTATCAAAATGTATTAGAAGAAAGAATTTATGTCTTTAACGAGTATAGTTGTGTTGTGTTTAAAAGCAGGTATAGGTACAATACAAATTTATCGTAATAACGGCTATTTAAAATTCGATCTCCTTTTGAAGCGATTGAATGTAGTATGTAAAAATAAAAATAATAACTAAATATAAAATTATTGATTTGTTCCAGCTTGTCCGGCAAACGCGACGGACTCCGGCACTCCATGCATCAGCAACGGGAACGAGGTCCTGGACCGCTACGACTTTACCATCAGTCGTCTTTGGCCCGATGTTTTCGCACTTCTCATACTATACGCCATATTCCATTTCCTCGCGATGATCGCGTTACGTTATCGAACTAGGCGAAAATAAATATTTTCTTGTATCAATACAATGTTTGTTAATTAGTATCGTGTCTATTGAATAGAGATGATTTATGAGTGATATTTATGTATATACAATTATTGTTTAATAAATTTGTATGATTTATGTTGTGTTTCACTGTTATTAAATAATGTCAGAGTTTTGTAAAAAGCCTTATGGAAAATTTAAAATATGTATTTATATATATATTATTTTATATACATATTTGTTATTTGCCAACAGACCATGTTTGATTTATGTACCGGAGAATAATTTTCGCAAACTGAAATGTGAACTGACCTGTGAACTGAGTTTTCCTTAAATCGATGTAAAGTTGAGGCCTACTCGGTTAGGGTTAGTTGTCATTTATAACACAAGTTTTGAAGGTCGTATTATTGCCAGTAACTATTTTGAGATTAACCATTAATTTATTAAGACATTCGTATTAAAGACAAGCTGCCACTTGTAAAACATCCAGATTAATCAGTTACAATAACTGTTTTGGAGAATACCAATCGCTAAAATGCTCTTTTCTTTATGCTTTTCGGTCTGTAAAATATGAAAGCCGATATTATTCTTTGTTAGGTGCCCAAACCTACATTAGCAGGTATTTACCACAGGAACCATACACAATTTCATACAGAGGCTTAAATTCGCCAAGCACTAAAAAACAGTTAAAGACGCGACTGTCCTTGGCTGAAACTAATATTAGTTTTCCACATTTTGAAGGACAGTGGTATTTAATAACATTTACCTATCTATATTTTGATCCGAACATTTAAGCATGATAATGTAATGTAATATCACGTCTGTAGTTCCCGAAGGGGTAGACAGAGGACTGTAGTAGGTACACTCCCCTGTTTCACTAAGTAGTTACGTTTAAGTCCCATGGGATAGGTGGTGAGCCTATTGCCATACACCGAGCACAATTTCGGACTCCGAGTCGCTACTAGAAATTCTGAATTAGAAAAATCTAATAGCACCCGACCCGGGATTCGAACCCAGGATCTCCCGATCGGCAGTCGCGCTTCCAACCATTCGACCAACAAGGCAGTCAACAAAAAATATTTTTAAACATGGTAATATTTTAAAAAATTATAATAATGCCTCGTTGGTCGAATGGTTGCAAGCGCGACTATTTAACAGGTTCACCTGGGTTCGATCCCCGGGTCGATTGTTACTGGGTTTTTCTCTTTTCAAATTCTTAGTACTAACTTGGTGGTTGGAATTGAGCCTGGAGTACGATAATAGGTTTACCTCCTATTTCATAATGGGACGTATAACGTAACTAATGAAACATAGGAGTGTACTACACTCCTCTGCCCACCTCTTTTGAGGTTACTGAGGTGATATTACGTTCTTTATAGATACTTGATCTATCATTATCTATAAAATTTATTTATTTGATTTTACGTGGAAAAAGTAATATTGTCTTAATAATATGATGTAAACTGTACACATCATTTTATTAAATTTTAAATTAAACTTTAAATTATAAATATAAATTATTAAATTTTAAAAGTAACTTATTTTGGCCAACAATAGCAGGTAATCCCTTTTGTATTAATATATCATCACGCCAGGTCAGAGGGTATCCAGGCCAGGATAGGTAGAGAACATCAATAGCTCAATAGCCCTATCATTCCAGATACGACGTGCTTCTTCTACATTCAACACTCTCTTCATACACGCAGGTCGGTTTTGGAAACTACTAACTAGCATACAAATTAGTATCAATGTGGTTAAATTTCATACGATTTAAAATTTAATAGTCAAAAACAAAAAGCAGCTTTCGTAATATTCTGACTAGTTTTCGCTCACAAATGTCTTTATTCCTAAAGAATGTAGTACAATGATGTTGAAAGCACTGGTAAACTGCTATACTACATATTATACTACTATACTACACTGCCATTTTACATATTACTTTTACGAAAGTACATTGATGATAACACTAGTGATAGCGACATCTAAAGGTATTAATAAGAATCTTATCTAATACTGCTGGGCAGTGATATACTTGAACGTCACTTGACATGTTCGTCAAAAGTTCCAGCTAACTTGGCTAGATGGCGTTATTGCCAATGTGTTTTTTTTTCTTTACCTGGTCGACAGGCATGGTATGCTACAGCGGCGCAAGCGTAGTTCAAATCCATCCGCCATATTCGTCGTGTCAGGCGGAGTGCAGTGCACCGCTGTGACATGTTTTGTCGTAAACTGCATACAACTTATGACATCGAGTCTTTATTGGTGCTTGTCTTGTTTACAGAACATTAAAAATATGCGATCCAGTGGAGTCCCGAATGGACACTCGTGTCGCTTGTTGAATAATAAACGTGCAACGAACTGTACATTCGTGTGTTTATGATAACAGCATTAACATTAATCCTCGGTCGTGTATTGTTTTTATTCCGTGCTGGTGTTAAGGCTCATTGGTATTATGCAAGATAACATAACCGTGACCTTCGCATTCGTGACCGTGCTCGAGGTGCTTTTTGAGGTTAAAATGCAGCTTGGATTTTGAAGGATTGCGCCGAGCCATCAGGTTAGTGAGACGTCCAGTTATTGCTTTATCTGTGCTGAGGTGCCGACTGTAGATAGTAAGTATTTATCTTATGCCCTACTTCGGCTTGTTTGCGTTATGCTCGTGTAATTATTCGAATTATATCCGACTCGCGTGACCGGCTCCAAGTTACATTTCCCTTGGCGAAATGTATAAATTGCAAGTCTTAACAAACATCAAAGTAATGTTCGTTTATTAGCGAAACAATATATTTTTTACCATGATAGCAAAGTATTAGAAGTAAGCTTTTGGAAAATGCAAGTTTGAATGCATGTTTCATACATAAAATGAAAGTCAGAGAAGTTTAAATAACTAGTACACGGTTATGTTGGGTGTGCGGTCGGTTGGCGCTAAGCGCGCGCCTCCGTGCACTGGCTGCGGGAAGCGGGAATGTAACCTCGACGCGGGAAGTAAAAAGGGACCAAACTAAAACAAGCTTCCAGAGGACGCGCCTCTGCTTATCCAAATACTTTTTGTAGGAGCTGCCACTACGTGCGCGGGACTGAATTACCGTTGCAATCAATTAATCAACATAAAACGCTTTCGAACATTTAGTTGCTTAGGAAACTTGTTACCTTTAACTTTAATTGTAAGCTTGATATTGATGAATGCGCACGAACTTAATAAACATATATACGGATTAAGATACATCATCGTAATTGCTATCATTGAAACAGACAAACAAGGAAATATTTTTTTCAAAACCGCGTTTAGCTGACTCATTACATTCATGTCAGAGGTATCATATATCATATTATTCTTTGTGCTTGTAATTCAGCCGTCATGTTATTCATTGTTTTGATAACACACAAATAAATAGCTGGGAAGTTATATAAGAATTTTAATAAGTCTGTAATTAATCTCACAAGTAAAATATTATAAATCATGTGAGTTCGTTGTGGGGTCATCTTATTGTTGTTGAACGTAATATGGATCTTTGACATATCTGATAAGATTTGTAGGCGGTGTCAGTTCGAATACTGAGACAGACCTCATTAACCGAAAACATGAATGTATATTTGTCGTATGTATGCTTATACTTAATATTAAACAGGAATTATTTAAATATAAAAAATATGTATTTTTAAATATTGTGTAATTTCCGCGAAAAATAATACATAGGAATTTCAATGGGAGTTATTTTTTTCTTGGTATGTATGGTCCATGTCAAGATGTATTTTAGCTTCTAATCAGACGGCATTGCAGTCAAACGCCACTCTGATATATGTATTTAAAAAATAATGTTATGCGACTAGTAAACTGTCTCTTTGGTTGAATGGTTACAAGTGTGACTACGGTCGGCAGGTCCTGGGTTCAAATCCCGGGTCGGGTACTAGATCTGTGCCCGGCGTATGGCAATAGTTAGGCTCAGCGCCTATTCCGTGGGACGTAAACGTAACCGGTGAAACGTATGATTGTACTAAATTAGAGGAATTTAGTACAATACCTACCTACCCTTGTAGGACTAAAGGCGTGATGTTACGTTACGTTTTTTTATGTTATGTAACGAACATACTATAATAGTATCGAGTTTACTGAAGATAACCGACATTAAACACACAAGGTTGTGATGCAAATGATTTAATCCATCTATATTGTATTACTTTAAATAATAAATAAAACAAAACGACTAAAATTGTTGCTTTTAGTTAAATCTATCGTCATGGTTAGACTTTATTTGCTCTATAGAACCACACTAGATTCGCTTACAAAGGAAATATATTGACGCCGTAAAAAGTCCAAACGCTAGCGTAGCATATTATGATAAAAAAACATTGTACACGATTAGCTCGTACATTTAAAAGTTAGGTTTAAACATATTGAACGTAAACAAAAACTGTGCTGTACACCACTGTACTGAATTTACAATTATTGCAATTTAGCAGTCGAGGTGCTGCCGAAGTGATTGCCGTGTGCATTGAAGCTTAAGTAGAGACAATTTGCTATTGCAACACAGAGTACACTTTCTTAAAACTTAAACAGTCGCACCGCGTACCGCATTGTGCATACAATTGTCACTTGTTACCCTATCACGATGCCTTTCAACTTCAAAGAACGACGCAAAAAACATCTGCATTGTACACATAACCATATGATTATGTTACATATATTTTGAATACAAGAAAAATCATTATTACAGCTAGCTAAAGCTCCTCTGCTGCTTTATGAAATTGATAGAAATGACGTTTGTAATGCGAACGTTAATTTCGTACGAATATGACGTTTAGTTTGTTGTCAATAAGCGTTGAATTCGCGTGCGCGAAAATGTATTTCGGGCTACACGTTGAAACTCGCGCCCAAACCATCACAACCGGCGGTGCAATTTACGTTCCGCCGACAAACATCCTGCCCGCAGTTATGTTTCTATAAATAAACAAACCAACGTTTACCTGCCCATGTATCAATGTTTACCGAATACAATTAATATGGTAAATTGTATTCTGATGTAAATTGCGGACCTTGTTCTGGTTTCTCGGTCTACTAAATCTGACTCTGTATACACATAATTCAATGTTACAGATATTACGCTATATTAAAAAACAGCAAGTCATCTTACTGTTTTGTTATTGTAATGTAGAATGATTGTATATGGATCTAAGAACTGTGTCTGGAAAATTTAACGAATATCCCGAAGTTCAGATTAGAATATTATTGTATAGTACGATATCCTCTCCAAATAATGCTTCTCTAGTATTTTAATTTTTTTTTTATTTTCCGTACGTCTGATTTTGTTTGTGTCCGGGTTTGCTTTACATTTATAATTGTACTCTCTCTTATATACTTATTACATCCGTATGCAAAATTTTTCATTTTAAAGATGTTTTTGTCTTATTGTTTAGTTAAAAAGCCTATGAAATAGTCCAAGTCGTTGTACGATATTGAGTTGTAATAAATGCTGAATGTGTTTTTTAATTTCTTTTTTAAACATGTAAATGGCAACACGGACTCTGTTTTTTTTTATTAGTTGTTAAACTGGAACATTCGTGTGTTAATGTTCAATTTACGTGAACCGTTGCATATACTATCAATATTATCAGATTTCGAGGTATCGAACGCACCGCTATCGCCAAGATAAACCACTCCAGTCTAGCATGTGGGCGTCCGACGCGTCGATACAAAAATATTGCTTTAACAACCATCGAGCTTCGTATGATGCATTAGATTCACAGATGTTTGGCGAATTTTGCTTTTTGAAAAAAGAATAAGAAAATGTGTTCGACAAATTTGAACAAACTGCCATACTGGCAACCACGAAACACAAGAGCCTCTTGTCCCTGTACACTCAAATAAAGAAAGAAAAGTGGTCGCATGCAAATTCGCATTTATTATAGACGTTGGTATGCAATCTTTTAGGTATTCATACCTCGAAGAATGGCTCTTGCCGCATATAAACATGATTGTACAAAGCCTACAATAGAAAGCGTTCTGAGACCGTTAATGCCTTTTCATTCTGCTCTTATTATTTCTGCAAGTGCACTGGTGAAGTGGAACTTTAGTAGCTATTAGGATGAATTATGTGGATTGCTTGATGGAGCCTGATTTTACTATCCATTACGTTTACTATCCAACTCGTGGATTGACGCGAGATATCTTGTTTATTACTTACAATTTTCAAGTAAGAAATCGATGAAGTGTATTTACTCACCACTTCACGTCGTTATCTAATTTCAAAAATATTTCTTTCTATAAATGCCTGAAATAATGAATATGGAACGTTTAATTAAAATTGGTTAGTCAGTCAGTCATTAGCAATCAGCATGGATTCGCGTTGATATAAAAAAAAATGTTATTCACATAACAAATTGTTTTATGGTATGTAGGTATTACAACCCAAAAGTGGGTAGAATTGCTTATTTTCGGGACGAGTATTTAAAAGCCCGGGAATCTAAGGTGTTAGACATGAAATCGAAGATGCTGATGTACAATTCGTGTTGATAACGATTAATCACGCCATCAAGTCTGGCGTTGCTGGCAGACAAAGGTCGCCAGTGCGCTCACTGTTTCAGATAGCTCGGCAGGCGTGTCGCATTCGAGGTGAACTGCTCACCGATACCCATTTAAGACCACAATGTGTACAATTTCTAACAGCACAAACAGCTGCCTTATACAAACGATCGATATCTTACGCTACTATCGACGTGTTGAATTTTTCCATTGTCATTGAAATTCAGTTTCAACGCCTTTCAACTATTCTTTGAACGTTTCAGGACTGTCTCGTCATGTTATCGACTTTGCAACAACATCGTTATTTCTTTTGTACAGTATAATTTTCTTTAATCGATATCCACTGATAAATCCTCACGAATGAAGGGTACCATTAACAGTAAGTACGTGATAACTTAGATGTGAAAAACTTAATGCGGTCAGTGACTTGAGATTATTCCAATCCTGTCGCAATTATAATATATACCCGGCAACTAATTAGATATGGCTGCCCAAAGAGGCATGAATTCCCTGTCACCGGTCGCGACAACTAAGGATGCGGTTCATTAGACGCTAGCTAGGTTTCCGTTTTAACCAGTTTATTAAGTAGGATGAGAGCCTAATGCATACACATATATGTACGTGCCACGGACTGAGGTAATGTTGCAATTTAACGCATTTTAATAATGTTATGGCCACTTTCATGGTTAGCGTCCTGTCTCCCCCAAGATAAGTGTTAATTTGTGGCATATGACTTCTTAAGGCGTAAACATACATAATTTAGTGATTTACTCCTTATATCTCTATTATAGTAGAGTTTCGAGCTACAGTCTTATAACAAAAAGGTGAACTTAGTCCTAATCTTATTTAGAACAAAAACTAGTTCTCGACAAAGATTGTCGGAGAGTCGTGTATGTGAACTCACATCTCAAACGCATTCACGTAAATCGATCAATCACGACACTGACACAATGGTGTCCGTACCGCTCACAAAGAATTAGGCACTTAAGCTTCTATACATACTCTGATTCACTCACTAAGTGTTCTTCAGGAAGCACATATATAGAAAGAATAAAGCTGTAGACACTGTCACTTGTCGTATTGAAACGTCTATTTGTGTTCGAGATTAGCTTCAATTTAGCCCTAATATATGGTTGTGGCGGACATGTAACATGGACGACTCACTCTAAGTTGCTGGTAGAGCGATGAATACGATCCTTACATAGCATTCAAGGATAAATATTGGTTTTCCTGTTCGAGCGGCGGAGGTACGAGTCGTTCTCTTAGATCGCGCGCGGCCAATTAGACAGAAAGAAATGTTATTTAGTTGCACGCGCTTAGGTTGTGAGCGGGAATGGCGGTTCTAAATCAGGTTGTAACTTGAGACCGATGAACTTCGAAATTAGCGGGTTACGTACCGAGGAGGTGAAAGGAGGGGTCTCGCGTGTTCCTCTTCTTTTTTCACCAGCCACCTTTGGTATTAAAATTTGGACAATTTTATTTTCGCACACAGCCTTTTATTGTCCGTGTTTTTTCATACCCAATTATAATGGCATAAGTAGTGTTATCAGATGAGTGAAAGTATATAAATGTATAGTGATAATGGCGGGTATTGACGGGTATATTTAATTTGTTCCGTCTGGCCTTTTATAAATTTCGTGTACATGGTGACGACAGGCTTCCGCTGTCGCGGTAAATTGTTTTACATGTTGGTTTTGGTGGCTATGGTAAACTCGTGAGAGCGAACCCAGTGTTCGAGTATTTACTACCAGATTTGGCGTGACGCGAAGAAATGTGGAACTGGTTTGATGGTTGCCGAGTCGCCGCGGAGTCTCACGTACGTGAACAAAAAGCGCGGGGAGCAGGGTGGACTCGTTTTGGACAATACCCCGGCTGTCACTCGGATGCCGATGCGTTTAACATCTCATAGCCTTCCGATGAAAGCGCATTCCTGCTTGAAAGTGTCCGAAAGCGATGCTTATTGTGTATGCAATTTGACCTGGAGATATACTTAATTGTTTCCTGGAGCTGTTTTTCATGTAATAAGTATCTTTTTATTGCACACCCACAATATATGCATTTTTGTAGAGATTTCTTTTGGTTTTCCGTTGATACCTAAATATAAAGTCCAATATTATCCTCAGGGAAAAATTATTATTATTTATTTTTTGTTTCATAATCCACATCGCTGAATTTCTTCGTAACTTCTGCGTTAATTAGTGTTCCCAGAAGCATTGGAAAGTAATTTGTAAAATAAAATTGTATTTAAGTGTGTCACAGTTTTAAGATACATTTGTTGCCCTCTTTTAATAACAGTCAATGTCACTACGAAAATAATCTTTTTGGCAAATATTGATTCCGAGGACCCAAATAAAAATTTATGTGCATCTCAACACTTTGAATTTAAAATACAGCAGTTGCTGTCCAGAAGTGGCACCGTAAAATATGGACTTATTATGCAAAATATTTTCTTATATTTCGCGTGTAGGCGCCCAATGGTCGGTAAAAAACAAAACGTATTCATATAAAGCTTCCAAAAGAGGAACCGATTGAGTTTAACGATTTAGAACAATGCCTTATTGAGAATATATCTACGATATGTAGGCGTTATATGATAGTGTATTGTATAATAACTATGAGTTGTAAGTATTTATATTAATACACCTACCGTAATCTAACAAAGAGCGAAGAAGCATATCGACTCGTTCTTCATTGGAACAAAACTTTAACAATATCGCTTCAGTCAGTTGAACGTTCACAAATTCATTTCTAACCAGATTAGAAATGAATTTGTGAAGGCGTTCTATGTTGGGATTTTATTGTACGGCCGAATAGATAATTGTCTACTTGTAAACGCAAATACCTACAATAAAAACACTGGTGCCTCATAAATATTCTTATGGAGTACTATTCTGAGACGAAATGGGCGGGAGCTTAAATTTTAGCACTAGGTCCGTATGCGGTCCGGGTCACCGACCCTTAATTACCCCGCTGTGCACCGCTACGGTGCAATGCTCCAGTAAAATTCAGCATAACAATCCTTTATTAGGGCCCAGCTCGACCTGCCTTACTTCATCTGGATACATTAATATTGAAATATATACCTATCTCTATTACCTGATCTAATTACACGCTTCGTTTCCCACTGTATTAGTTTGTATCATTCATTCGAGAAAAACGTTGAGAATAACATTTAGGCTATCACAAAAAAGAAACTAACACGTACGAGTAAGACAAGGCGGCTTTGGAAGCGTTCACGTCTAAATAACACGTCAGTCAGATTTGAATCCGCGATCTATCTGTGAGCTGGAGTCTGTGCGTAAAAAGTTTCGCGCCGCGCCACGACCAAGGCGGAGCTGGCAGCGAGTCAAAAAGCTGTTTGCAACGGTACACCGTGTGTTACAACACACACCGGATAAGCCGCGAAACGAAGCCAGTTAATGCGATCCCTATCGTGTGACCGCGCTGAATCACTTTGCGACTCCGCGGCCAGCCGAGAAACCTTTTGTGGTGCGTTTTTGTAAAACGAATCCAGTAAATTGATAGCGACGATGAAATCGATTTAATACCAATGAGTCACGCTTCCCCGAACGATCGACTCGATTTCGCACATTGTTCAATGCGTTCGTTTTTATCGACGGTAACTATTGATTTTTTCTACCGTCATTATTACTGGAAATCATACACAAAACGCCACGAACCCACTTATAAATCGTTCGATGCTAATAATTCTGCTCGGCTATCGGAGCCGATGCTGTAATATTGTTATTGGCGGTTTTAATATCCGTGTCAATAAATAAGCGCGCACCGTTTATCGAGTGGTCTATTGTCAAGGAACGTGTAAATAATGAACGTCCTGTTGGTTGCTTTGTAACGAGGAAGTAGTGTGGAGTAATTGGGTGGACCAGGAAATTGTATCTCACCGACCAATCGATCATTGCAAGTTGGACCGCCGCGCTCCGAACAGTATTACGAGTACACGTCTATGTAATACGAAATTTGCTTTTTGAGTTCGTTTTTGTTGGTTGGGAGTATAAAACGATAATCTACCATTTTAAATGTGGTAAATATTGTTATTTTGTTATAAATTCATAAATACAATATTTAAAATGTAATTGTTTATAACGACATAGATGTAGATAATAATAAAATACTTATAACGTTTGTGGATTAAAATTAAAGAGATAGTGACAAAAATGCCATTTGAAAGATTAGGCCTAATACAGAAGGAATTGGGAGTGGGCGGTTCACATTTGTCGCAGAACCGATAGCCGCTGCAGCAGACGTGTTCTGGAGTGGAGACCGCTACTTGGCATACGTAGCGTAGGACGTACTACAGCTTGGCGTAGTGACGATATACGCAAAGTGC